>BMAV01012213.1:7221-21906 GCA_019973955.1 Trichonephila inaurata madagascariensis | reverse complement strand
TATAGAACTAAGAGTTAATCTGGTATTAAAATGAAGCATAATGCACAAGGGGGGGGGGAGGATGTTTAAACTTTGATTGCTTTATGTATGATTCATTTGGTTTTCTATATACCTTTTACTGAAGTTAAAAGAGGGGGAATGCATAATGCTTGCTAGAATTTAAACTTGAAATTGTTTTAAAATCTAATATTTTTTGTCGTAAAACTATGAAATATGAGCAACTTCAATACAGACATTTATAGATTTTTATCTATAAAAAATCCAAATAAAGACGTGATTTTAGGTTTTGAATTTAATTTATTGCCACAGAATATATTGATTGATCATTTATTAACCTCACACTTGGAAGCAACACAAGGGCTTTTGGCTATGGATCTCATAAATTTTAGCTTTAGTCGAATAGCAAGGATGAGAGACACTTGAGTTAGCACCCCACGCTCTAATATTTTACATCAATCTAACTCGAGAACTTTGAGCCTTGACAGATTCAACATGTAACAGCCCCACAATGTTTCAGAACTTTAATGGCACACAGTATTAAGAAGTTTAATTAGCGATGGACGTTAAATAATATTTAATTAATTGGTTGTTGTATAGTTTTATTTTTGGAAAATACAAAGGAAACAGTTTTAGAAAATTTTCAAGTTATTAGATATGTTTGACTGAGATATTTTTCACCCTTATGACTAAAAAATTTAAAACTTTGTTTTTTACAATTTTGCAAATTCCAAAATTAAACTAGTTTATTTATATTGATCTGTAGTGCAAAAAATGTGGTTGATATAATTATTTCACAACAGTTTTCATTACTTAAATTAAAATTGCTATTTATTTTAATTTGCTGAATAACCTTATACAAAAATTCATTTTTATATTATTAAATGACTGAAGAATTTCATCTTATTTGATGTGTTGCCATAATATTCAGTGATCAAGTTGTCTTTTGCTATGTTAATAAAAGATTTTTTTTTTCTTAAAAAAAAAATTAAGATTAGCATTTCAAAAAAGAAATATATATATATTCCTTATAGCAGCAATTTTGTTTTCCTTTCTTTTTTCCCATATACTTCAAGTATATTATTTCATCTTTTTATTAAAAAACTATCCTTCTTTGAATGTATGCAATATATTCTTTATAAGAAAATAAAGACTAAATTATTTGTTACTTCTTTTACTACTAATAATAAATAAATAAATATTTTGTATATACATTTTTTAGGTCTTCTTATTTTTCATCTGTCCCACAGTTACTTTTGCAAAGCAAGTATCTTTCTAAAGAGGATGATAAATCTTCAATTTCTGTCTTTGGACAACAAATAGAAAAGTCCTTACAACGTTCAATGTGTTGTCCTTATTTAAAATCCAATCTTCCTGTGGAACATAGTAATACATCTCCTCAACAGTGGTTGGATTTGCTTTGTAATGTCACTCAACGCTTCAGAGAAGATTACGTGCAAAGATTAAGTACAGCTCAAGCCCTTTTACGAAGCAGGTTGTTACAAATTCATTGCTAAGTTATTTTTGTGAAGCTTATATAAATGTGTTTTTCATTAATTAAGAATTCTTAGGAATAATAAAAGTTTTGATACCAACACGAATTTCTTATTTAATGTTAACATCTTGATTTTATTTTAGTTATAAATATTGTATGAGTTCACTATTATTGTGTATGTGTTCCTTAGGTGATCATATATCAGTTAAAAATATTTTATAAATTAAATATTCATATAAATATATTTCATTTTGAGTTTAGTTTCAGGATAAAATTTATATCGAGTTTAAGACAAAAGTGTATTTAAAAATAATTTTTTTCTTATTCTATTTTTTTAATTGTTTGTTGCTGATTTCTTATTCTTTAAAAACATTTCTTAGTGTTTTTTCCTACCACATTTGGTTTTAAATATTCCACAACAGCTCAATAATGTATTCTCTGTCAAGTCAAGCCATGTGCTATCTTGATATTGATACTTTCAATTCATGCATTTACTGATCAGATTTCAAATATATGTGATACAATATTTATGAAATAATGTCTCTCTTATTTTATTGTTCTTTTGGTTCAGTTAACATCTAAATCAGGGGTACTCAACCTTTTTTTCTGCTGGGCCGCATATACATATGTCAGCCATTTCCCGCGGGCCGCATTCATATGTTAGTTATTTCACGCGGGACTTAACATAATGATAAATTAGCATTTAAGAAACACTCCTTTACAATTTTATGTATCAGTAAATGGTTTCATATGATTACCAATAATATAACAAACTTCATGAGATGTCTTTGTTACCGCTGTGATATTACCACTGACAAAACACTTTATTGCTGTTGCTAAGGTTATTCAAGAAAAAGCCTATTTATCACCTCTTGAAAGAGATTTTCAAGGAAAAGTGTCACTGAATGATTCCTGTTTATTGATATTTTTAAATACAGCACTTTCATGATAAATCGAACAATTACTGATCCATGTTTGTTTTTCACTACAAAATAGTCAGCTTCCCAATTGTCTTGAAACAATATATTTTCTTCAAATATTTTTTTCGCTTGCAAGATATGAAAGATGTTGAAAATTAATTCTGCCCACTGTTCATTCCACTGTTGTCTGTTATCACTAACCATAACTGTTCCAAATAGAAAAAGAATATCAGTTTGTACTCGTACAATGCCGACAACAAAAAGCAAAATTGATATATTTGATTTCTTGACGAACAATTTCCCACCAAATTTTTTATGTGATGTTCTTAAACAAGTGAATTTTTCAGAGCAACTGGCCATGACCGGGCCACATGCGGGCTGCAGGTTGAGTATTGCTGATCTAAATTCTTATTTGCATTATCAAAATTTATAATGTATGATGTGTAGCATTTAAATAACAGCCATTAAGCTTGTTGGCAGGGGATGGAATGTAGATGATCTTGAATAGGACATTCTTGTGTCTGAGTTTTAGAATGATAAAGAACAGCTTATTAATCTGAAGTTTCATGGAAATTGTAGACATTTTAAAAAGCACCATAGCTCAGGTGTGGGGAACATGTTTTGGCTTGTGGGGCCATATTGTGGGAGCAGAGGGTACCAGAAGGCCACACTGTTTTCTAAAATGACTACTATTGTTATAAAAAGTAATAAATATAAGTTAAACGAAATAGTGGCAATTTTATCTGATTTATTTATTGTGCTACGAGTAATGTCATATCCATAGCTGCGAGAAAATTTAATTTTAGAAAGTTTAATGAGACAAGTGTACCTGTCACACTTTTCTCCCCTAACCCTTTTTTAAAAACAGGAGTGATATTGCTTGTTGAAATTCTCATCACAACTTGCAAGTTTGTCAGCCAATTTGCATCTATATTTACTTTTGTTGACCTCCATGCAAGAAAAACTTTGCTCTCGAATATGTGTCTACTAAAATATAAAAAATCAATTTCTTTATGCAGGGAAATTTTTTAATGTCATAGCATAGAACATTCTCTTCACACTGTGATCTGACTGTAAGTCAATAAGTTCAAGCTTTAGCTCATCAAGTGATGTATCAATACTATCAGTAATGGGATAACTGAGCAAATTGCTTTTAGGTTCAAATTTTTTTAAATCCTGAGATCTTGTGACCTCATCCTCCAAACTTTGCAGATTATCTCTAAGTAGAAACACTTTCAGGTATTTTGTTCTCCTAAAAAAGGAATTCTGTTTCATCCTGTATTTTTGACTGTTTTTCTAACAGTGAAAAATACAGGGTGAATCTTTGATCGTGTACAGAAAATAAATCTTGATTAAAAGTGGGTTTTTTTTTTTTTTTTGAACTAATTTGATAACGGGGGTAACTGCGCCAAGCAGGGTTTGCTGTAGCTGGACTGGAATCCAATATGGCGGCGTCCGCTTAGTCATCAGGACGGAAAATAATTTGAACTACATGATTGCCGACAATTTTAGATCTAACCAAAGAATAATGTTGATGAAAATCATGAAAATAGGTAGTGAAATAGTGTACTTACCTTTTATGGATGTGGACGAAAACATGAGATATGAGTACCAGGATTTTTTTTTCTTTTTTTTGCAAAAGGAAAAAAATATGAGGACTATAATAAATACGAAAGGTAATTGATTGAAGTGTGAAAAATGCATTTTTTGAACTGGTTGTAATAATGAAAAGGAAGTTTTAAAAACTCAAAAAAGAAAAAAAAAAGTGCAATGCAAGTGGCTGAAAATGTTACGAAAGGATTATGAATTCGATTCCTCGACTCCCCCTCCCGAAACGATTCTCCATTCAGCCCAATTAATATTGCGAACAAGGTCAAGAAATTTAATGAATGGGTCCTCTTTCAGAGCGAAACAAATTTTCCTGAACATGTACCAGGCGATATATCCTTCAAATCTTCCTTTTCGATTATATTCAGGCAAGGAAGCTTTGAAGTGGCGCTAGGTAACTTCGATAGTATTTGTATGAGCGCCGGTCTCAGAATCAACGAATTCGAGTGAATGGTTAACTGTAAGGTGATGATAGCCTCTTTCGCTCAACCTTTCGTAAGATTTCCAACAGTCTGATATAACAGTTGTTCCTGGTTCGATCCATAATTCAATAAGGCCGAGAAGTGTTTCTGCCGTCCTGTCGTGAACTGCAACCAGGAAGCAGCGTCCCGTCTCACGCTCTACCCCGCCAAAAACCCACTGTCCCTCCACGAAATGACCCTTATTATATTTTCTTTTCCCAATTTTACTCTCATCAATTTCAACCGTTTTACCCTCCTCTCAATCTTCTCTGTGTTAACGACAATATGTTCTATTAACACATCAGACGCATAGCTGCGCCAATCGGCAACAGCCTGCAAATAAATACCAAGCTCCTTATGAATTTGAGCGAACGAGGAACGTCGGAAGAATTCATAAATTAAAAGAAGAATGATCAAAATAGGCAATTTGCTTCCTGAAAAAAAAAGAATTGAATCGGATAGATTTCTTACTGTGGCAGCGCGAATTTCCGCAGCGAAAGATGCGACCGTCCAATTTTTTCGATGTGTCCGGAGCAACCTTCATGCAGCGGCCACATTTCTCGCATTGGACCGCGTTCGAAATCAAAGAACTTTTGGAAAGGAATGAGAAAAGATAATCATTATTTTTTAAGAATAATGTAGACCAAAAGTGTGAATTGGGTACACATTTAGGACCAAAGAAATTAAAAGAAGAGCCATGATATGACCGGGGGAAAAAATCCTGGTACTCACCAATTACTGCGTAAATGTCCATTTTCTTGAGGAAAAAAAAAAGCAGAGCAAAGCAGCAGGTAACTGAAAATGATAGCATTTTCGAAGATTTCGAATTAAAAACGTCCGAAATGCAAATTTTGACCGCGCAATAAAAAGAAATCAATAAGAATAAAGTATTTAGAATTAAAATTGTCTGAAATTAACAGGATTAGCGTGTGCAAAAAAAACCCCAAATAGAATGAACTACATTAAACGTCATCTCCATGGCAACCACATCACCAAACGAAAGAAATTTCAAGCCAACCATATTGTAATTTTATCGCCCATGTTGGCGAACATAAACAACCACTTGGCGCAGTTACCCCCATTATCAAATTAGCACCTTTTTTTTACCATTTATGGAGGCTGCATGTTGACCATGGGCTGCTTTTTGCCCACCCCTACCATAGCTGAATGTTTTTATTCGCCGAAAAAGGTATTTGACAAGAATTGTATATCAAGTTCTTAAGAGAGTTTTTGACACATGGTTTTTTGAAGATTTGGTGGAGGTTGCAGAAAATGAATGTTTAAGTCAATTTGTGACACTGAGAATAGATGAAAACTGTCTGGAAATGCACAGGAAGATTAATGTTTGAGTTTTCAGATGATTACAGACATGATGAATTTCAGTTAGAGAAAGCAAGGGAATTTTTATATGAGGTTTTGAACATGTAAGGCCATAATCTGCTTCTGTGATACAATTTTTTGCAAACAAACACATTGCTATTCTTGATCTTTTGGTATATTCACAAAATCTTTTTCCATGCAATTTCTACCTACTTCAAAAATAAACTCATTTATATTCTAGGACACATTTTCAATCTGTTGAGTTTGACTCTTGATTAACATATGCACAGTGGTGGATGGATAGGGAAAAGAAAAAGGACTAACAGCTTTTAATATTTTCAATAAAGTATATTTTTCGATGCAGTCCTTCATTTATAATAACAGATAGTACTATTTGTCATTAATGACTTTTTCCTTTTTTTAAAAAGAAGGTAGACTTTAAATTAGTATTTACATTATCTTTCATTTTTCTGTTTTAGAATTAAAGTTCTAATCCAGCAAAAAGAATATCAGTTACAAGATATATGCAAGACAGAAGAAGAGAAGGAAAAACTTATACGAGAAGCTGAAAAATTAGCTGAAAAATATGAAGATGCAAATGCCAATCAACAAAAAATATTAAAAAGGTGCAAAAAATATATTCAAGTATAATTTGTATTCTTAATTTTATTGAAATTATTGAACTAAAATTTGAAAATACTAGAAAGAATTAAAATAATATTGCACACCAAGGTATTTATATGCTAATGTTATCAAATTAATATTTTCTATTTTCCTTTGCCAGGCAATAAATATTTTTTTTTTAAATTTGAGCTAGGATCTATATAATGTTAGAAATATCTGTAATATATCTGTTAAAGAATGACATTTTCTTTAATTTTTTTAGGGTTTCTATTAAAAGTCAATTTGTAAATAAAACACTGGGATTAGCTTTTGTTATATTTATTTGAACTTTAAATTTATTTTAAGAAGTACTTCAGATCTTATTTTAGATCCAGATTTAATTTTATTTATTAATGTACATTCCTTGGAAAACAATTTTTCTCAATTATTAAATCAAATGCTGCATTTTTTGTTGTTGCAGTAATAATTTTCTAGAAAGTTATTTAGAAGCTTAGTTTAAAAAAATGCAATTATGTATAATTTACATAAGTTACAAATAAGTATACAATTGAACTTATACCATTTATAACTGATAGTAAAGATTTCTATTAAAATTCTAATCTTTCTAAGTAATTCATAATATTATTTATAAATTTTTATGAGTAAAACAGTAACCTATAATGAGGCAAAAATAAAAACTTAGTTAGTCATATCCTTTTCAGTCATGATGCATCTAAATCGATACATTGATTAAAAAATTGAACAGTGTTGCAATATAAACTGCGTAGCTGTTCCTTTAAGTCTTTGATAAATTGACATTGCTTTTTAGATTTATTCGCGAAAATGTAAAAATTGGATGTGTCCAATATTAGCATTCAAAAAAGTAGTTTTTTTATTCTTTGAATTAAAGTATGTATCTGTGTTAAGGATATTTTAGACTTAAATGAGTTGTTATGTTTAATGCTTTTTGAAATTTAACATGAGTTTAAAAATAATCTCCACAATTGGATGAATTCTGTCACATTTGAGTGTTTTATTTCAGAATGAAAGACAATGTACAGTAATTTCAAAGTATATATTTTATTAAAATGTATTGCAATTTCTTTGCATTGAAGGGCAATGAGTTATACCAGAGTAATTTCTTCAAACTGTTTGTAAAGCGATGATAAATGTCTCAATATCAGTAGTGACTATGTCAAACAATAATGTAAGGTGTATAGTTCAGAATACCATGATGCAATTTTTTTGGCAATAAAGTTTCTGTGTGTAAAAAAAAAATGACAAAACTTACTTTTGGAATGTCCCTTGTACATTACCATAATAATATATTGATAGTGAGAAGTACATTTCAGTGTTAGAAGTAGATAGAAAAGTTAAAATGTTTATTATTTAAAAAGTGATTATAAATTTTTTGAAAATTACATTAGGAATTTATCCACATCAGAAAAATTACATTACATTTTATTTACATTAGGAAATTGGGATTGTTATGAAGTTTTTAATGGAAAAATATCTAACTATTGTAAATTATAATGCATAACGTATAGAGAGAATGGGAGAATGATAATTGATAACAGCAGAATTTAAATGTTAAGGAAAGCAGAATTATTTTAAAAAACATTTTAGGAAGGCTCATTTTGAAACCTGATATTTTGAATTAGTGTAATTTATCGTCTATAACAAATCAAGATTAGTAAAGGCAGTATTATCTCTGCATTATTTTCAATTAAAATATCATCAGTAAAAGGACACTAAAGCATATTATGTGTCTTTTTTGTGTCATATACCATTCAACCCTGGTATTAAATTTCTAAACATAACAAGGTTCTAGATAAATATTCTCCCTTTTTTTAAAAAAATCTTTTAAAGATTTTTTTTGTGGATAAATTTAGAGTAATGAAGATGAATTTTGTGAAATATGTTTGTCTCGACTCAATAATGGCCTTTAAAGCTCTATTCTGGTCTAAATGTATTTTAACCCTCCATGGGGTCTGCACATAAAATTCCGCCATTCCAGAGATGCTTTTTCTGCCTTCAAGCAAGATTCCCAAAAGCGGCCGAGCCGCATTCTTAAAGATACGGCTCAACCGCTTTTGAGAACCCCATCTGAAAGCAAAAAAATATGTGCGGTGCATTTTAGAAGCATCTCTAAAATGGCAAGACTTTAAGTACAGACCGCTTAGAGGGTTAATATGTGTATAAAGCTTTAAATAAAATACAAGGTGTAAAAAGCTTTTTTGTTGAAAAAATTTAATGAATTATACATAGAAAAATTTTATATTGTTAATAATACTCATTATCATGTCAAACTCTGCTGTAAGATTTTATTTTCTAGATTTTTCCAAAATGAATAAATCACACCTCTGTACATAGCTATAGTATTCTTGTGTTGTCCTCAATGGTGAACATAATTTTTCCTTAAATTGAAATGTAATTTTTTGTTTTGTTTCTTTTTTCTTTTCATTTTTTTGTTTTGTTTTTTTTCTGTTTTCATAACCATTTTGAAATACTATTTCTACTAAAAAGTAAACTGCAGTTACAAGTTTTTTATTTTTTTTTTATTTTAGCATGAGCAATGGTTTTTCATTCTCTGTCACAGCATTTACATACTGTTGATAAAAAGCTTTTACATTTTCTGTCAAAATCATTCCTTGTTATCATTTCAAATTAAAAGAAAATCAAGGATGTTTTGGGACTGTAGTATTATTACATTTTTTGAACAATGTAATAAAGTTCAGTCTTGTTAGCATTTTTGTTATATATATTCTATAGATTCAGAGTTTTTAAATTGTAAATAATTAGAATAAATATGGTACTATTGTTTGATATACAAATTGAAGTAAATATTAGTAAGTAAATATGATACAGATGAATACTTTAAGCTTTAAATGAAAAACATTTTATCTTTTCCGGATATGAGATAATGTATATTTGTAAAATATTTACAATACCATTAAAAATTTTTAGGATTGAAACCGTTCTTCAAAAATTTCAAAAGAATCTACCATACCTTTCGAATCCTGAGATAAACATGAAAGAAACACTTGTATCATATGAAGAGAAACTAAAGGTTTTTGAAACATCTTTGGATCAAATAAAGAAGAAACTGAAACATCAGAAAGAAAAGAGGAAAGATTTCATTGATGGAATTTCAATGACCAAGTCTGATACAACGAATCTGAATTTAACAGAAACACAAATGAAACATGTAAAAGAATTACTTCAGCAAGAGTGAGTATTAATTTGATCATGAAAATTGTTTTAAGATACTTCATTTCCAGAAATTTTCCTTGTTTCTTGATTTAGTGAAAATCTTTGCTACTATGGTAAGAAAAGTATAAACTATTTATAAATTTTGGCATTTAATTTTATTTGAATGAGGTATTGTTCTGTTACTTCAAAATTACTTGAACACTTGAAAATTATTGAATGATTTTTTTAAATGCTGAAGAATATTTTTTTTCTTATGTAAATCCTGTTATTTATATTTCTGGATTTGTAGGAGTACTAATTATGTTGGTACTTTTAAATATGATTATACCTCGTATTATGAACCGTGTTTTGAAATGTGATAATGAGCATATAACTTATCACAAAGGCTATGGTCTTTATGATAAGTTACATGCTTTAAAGATTAAAAAATGTTCAAATTAGAGTGGCATTTCAAAAATACTTCTTAGAAAAATCTTTAAAAAGCATTTGTAAAATTAAAAATGTTATCTATTTTTAATTTTATCAAAAATCATTATATTTTTTGCATTTGAAAATTGCAGTTTTCATTTCATATAACATGCTAGAATGCATTATAGTAGTTAAAAAAAAATTATATGTATTACTGGTTGTAAAATTTCAAGCATCTGAAAACATTATAAATTTATATATAGATATATTTTTTTTATTCTTTTAGGGGTGAATCTATATCTGAACTCATGAAGGCAGTTACTACAATCAAGAAACAAATAGGCTTATAAAATAATTACAACGAATAATTCTAAAATTGTTTTCATGTAAGAAAGAATTTTGTTTAATTTTTTATCAATAAAACTGTCATAAAATAAAGCTACATTATGGTCATGTGTAGATAAAACATTCAATGTTTTTGTGCCTTTAAATGTTTTTAATAAAATATTTAGCTATATCTTTTTGCCTCATATATATTGCCATACAGTTTAATGTGCATAAATGTTTAAACACAATTTTTTAAGAATTATAATGTTGACAGTATCATTATAATTAAAGCATAGAACTGCTTTCTGCTTAATTGTTTACAGGAAGTAATTTTAGTTATTAGTAATTAAGTTATATATATGCAGACATACTTTAAGTTATTGAGTATTAACTTCACACTGTTTTGTATTGGTTCTTGTTTATGATTTCAGACCAATAACTTCAATGGAATAATCATGTAGTATGCCTTGTCATGCTCTAGTTGTGAAACTTAAGCTTAGCAACTCTCATCATGAAGCTTTAAAATAGTCCTTGTTAATAAAAATTTATTATTCAAAATAGAAATTCAGTCTAACCTTATTAACAGGAGATATCCATGGTCTTTGAGTACTAAACCGAGGGTTAAGGGCAGTGGGGCGTAATGGAGAATATTAGGACACTCTTGTGAAGTTAGGTTTTGGTCTCCAAGCCATATCTTACAAAGGATTGCAAAGCCATAATATCAGGCTTTGGGCTACATAGAATCCTGGGCATACTGGTTAATTGTGAACCATGAGTTACAGTATTAATTTAGTAATAACTGTAAGTCCAACAATGGAATTAATTTTCTGTATGACTTCAATATGTAATGAAAGAAAACGAAAATATCTTTACTTTGACATTTAAAGAAAACTGAGTTTATTACTGTATCAACCATTCCTCTACGGATGACTGCTTTTTACTTGTGTTTGTGTCTCTATAATCTCTTTTATGATAGATCCTATATGTTGTGCCCTAATCCGAGACACCTGTTTGTCCAAATAACTTAGTAATAATTTTGTTGTTTCGAGGTTCTTAGAATGTCTCTTCCTTATTGTCCGACACCTAGAATATCGTTAATAATATCACCCTATGTTCTTATTTCTACTTCTGACTGCTCATGTTCAGTTGTTTACCACATTTCAAAAATCATGTGATATCTACCCTGTTATTATTTCCAGTTTTCTCGACTGTAAAACCTTTGATAACAATTTGATCTAATGTATTTTGAACTGTATTTCCCACTAGCTTATGTTCAGAAATTCCCAAGATCTTTATTCCTACATGCTACAATGTAAAAAGACTTGCTAGTATCCTAGGTATGCAATGATAAATAAAAATCAACCTTTAACTTCATGTTTTTGTGATAAATACTTATGCAATCATCTTCTGGGAGAACAGATTCAATTAGCCTATATCTGTATTGGCATAAAGGAAATGGTGATACTCTAATAGAAAGGTTATACTGTAAGACCCTGCTGAACGCTATTTGATTTAGCACTGTTTTCGTTTAACAATCTTTTATTTGAATTGTAGGATTCCCCGAAATTGTAAGCAGTAACATATGGTCTTACTGTATATTAGATGGTGTATTTTTAAGTAATTAAAATACTTCATTGATGATACTTTGATCTTTTCATTTGATGAATGTAGAGTTTCTACAGTAGGGTGTTGTAGACAATTGTCAAGTAACGAGAAAGTCATTTCATCTTTATCTTTAGATTTTATATGACTTCTTACTATGTATTAGTCTTAATAAAAAATCAGAACTTCATCCAAACAAAAGATTTATCACAAATTTCATAGAATGAAAAATAAGAATTATGATGCCAAATTATCTAGAAGTGATGTCACAAAAATTTGCTTAATTTACATTAAAATGCTTTCTGAAATATATGAGTTAAAAAAATATGATTATTAGGCGAGGTTGGATATTTTTAATAATAATAGCTGTACATTTAGTATGTTTTTGAATAAGTAATCAATTATACTTTATTTGTTTAAATTGTATGATAATATTGAATTTACACATGATAAATTTTTAATTCAATTTTAAATAAATATTTTATACAACAATAGTTTTTCAAAAGTATTTATAACTTCGCATGTTTGAAATGCTACTAAATAATCATATCTTCGAAAAAATCCTACTGTCATGAATTTTTATTGATTTTTATTATTTTCAAGAACTACAGTACAATAACAATACTTCAACTTTATTTATGTGATTGCATCCATATGCAGTATTAATGCTAATCGAAGATGAGGATGACCACACAAAAAAAAAGTTATTTGGTGCAGATCTTTTAAAATAAATACCCTTCACATGTACGCATTGGAGTATTACCCTTTAGTTTTTTTTAGTTGATTATTAAAAATGTGTTCAATACATTACAATTTTTTTGTTCAGAATAAAATTCACATATTTTATTTACTTGTAGTATATTAACGTAATGTTTTAATTAAATGTCAATAAATTTGATGCATGTTATAAAATAAATAATTATTTTACTAACAATCTAACTTCATAAAAACTATTTAACTTATTTCCTTTCAGAACAGTTTGTTTGAACCAGTTTATTAAAACTGCCTATTTATTAATTGGGTTCATTTCTTTAATTTAATACACAATATTTTTTTTTATCTAAACTTTGAAGACAGTCATTTTTTTTAAAAAAATGAATATTTGTAGGTATTATTAAGCAAATCAGTTAATACATGGTATCAAATATAAGTATTTTATAACATCATCATTTTTTAAATTCTTCACATACTCTTCATTCTCGTGTAAGAATATACAATTTACACGTAATATCATTGTGTTGTAAAAAGAAAATTTTCACCAAAGGGTACATTTTAGTGATCAAAAACTTTCATATTAACTAAGTCTAATATTTTTATGTAACACATCACTCAGTAATGACAATTTGACGCTTAGATTTAGAAAAGCCTTGCTTTTCGCATGACCAATTATATGTTGTGTGTCCGAAGATTGGAAAACCATCACATTTGCTTATTTATACCCCTCAAGGATTAACCAAAAGCATTGTACATTATTACTCTATAAATTTACATTACTATAAATTTATATTTTGGGCATTAAAAAAATATACCTGTTGTGAAAATAGCTCGAGTTTTATCTTTTTTACCCTTTAATTAAAATGAGTTTAAGTTTCTATTCAGAATAGCTTCTATATTCTACTTAGTTCATAGTAAACACATACTCACACGCAATCGATTGGTTGAATTGTGGTAACTGCACATGTGATGTCAGGTATTGTAATAACTTTCTTTATAAAAAATTTCATCAAAACGGTCCAGATTGTTACAACTTATTTTAAAAATTTTAGGATTTAAGACGTGTGTGCAGAACAACGTATGTCGGGACCGCTAATTATTTTATATATTTTATATCGTGGTGTCGAAATGACACTGGTGGACGTTTAAGGGTATCCAAATCCCGGACGTTCTAGTGTTAAAATAAAAGTTTTTATCCATGCGTGCACGTTTATTAATTTAATATGTAATTGGCTTTCATCAGTCTGAGAAGTTCTGAAATGAAATTGTTGCCAAAGACGAATTACGAATAAGGCCAATTGAGTGTCTCTCATAGGAGAAACATTTATATAGAGATGATATGTGTTGTGGAAAAGGAAGGAAAGATGTGAAAAAATCGAATATGTTCGATAAAAATTGGATGGCTTGTAACTTCTATCTCTCCTTGTTATATTTTTTGATTTAGTAATTTTTTTTTTGAGACCAAAAATTTTGTTAAATTAACTCTCAAATGTATGAATATTTTTGAAAAATAAATCGAAACAACTTCCATACATTAGAAAAGAAGCACGAATCCCCCTTTACTTGAATAAATTGTATATTTCAATAAGACTCAAAAGTGCTGAATTTAAACCATTTAGGAAAAACACTTCGTAACTTTTCAGAAGTTAAACTTTTTTTTTGAGAAATCTTAAGATTGACAGAATCATTATAAACGAAAGAAATTACAAAAACATTTAGGTGGTATATATTTATTATGTACCTCAAACATAAAAAAAAATACAAACAAAAAAACTATATAGAAAAAATAAATATATACACAAATAATAAACAAAAAATATATACAGAAAATACGCATCACAAAATTTTCAAAAAAATAAGCAACAATAAACAAAAATATATACAAAAAACACTTAATGCAACATTTACAAAAAAAAAAAATCGAATCAAAAAAATTAAATTAAAAAAAATACAAAACAAACAAAATAAAAACACATAAAATACCAAAAAATTAAAAAATACACATAAAATACCAAAA
>BMAV01012211.1:0-57740 GCA_019973955.1 Trichonephila inaurata madagascariensis | reverse complement strand
TTAAAGACATAATTAAAATTCTCACAAAAATTCAAAGGATTCAAGCATTGCTCTCACCTACCTCACATAACCGGTCGCCGCACTTGGCTTCTTGCTTCGTAATACGAATACACATTAGTTTCACTCAGCCATTTAATCCAATAGCTAATTTCTAAGCTCCGGTTGTGATCGGACCAAATGTTGGGTCAACTTCAACACTTAAGCAGTTGACTCCAGAGTCTCTAGCACAATAACCAATTTTATGGTGCAAACACTGTCCATATTTATGGTTATCTTTTAGTCGATAGCTTAATTACTCCTTCAATATTCTCATGACACAATCACGACACAGTTTCTAGTGGACTGGCTTTATTTTTATCTCACAACACTTTTTACATTCATATCAGAATTACTGGGCATGCGCAGTTGGGCTGGCGCAAACACAGTTCACATATTCTTATTTGAAGACACGACAATTCACTCCTACTTCTCTTAATTATACAGATGGCGTTTCGCACGCCGAGAACTGACACACCCTGGTGGTGATCAAGGCCCTCTCACCTCTCTTCCCCTTCCAACAACCTCACGAGAAGACTTGTAGCTCGACGGCTATTTAGAGTACTCTAATGCCGCAAAGGCACTTTTCATTTTCAAGTATCCATGCCTTCTCCGTAATTTGAACTCAGGCCCAACGGCACAGCAATCAGCGTCACTAAACACTATATGTTTCATATGAAATGTATCATTCATAGAAAAATATTTACATAGGTAACGGAAAAACTTTTGTCTATGCAAATCTAGCTTCACTTCCAGATCGCCCAAGGTGTTAAAAAAAGTGATATACTTAATTTATTTCTTACAAATGTTATATTTTTTTATAAGAGTTTTCATCATTGTGACTGAATTTTTATAATAAAATTTTTCATGTATAACCATGAAAGAATACATCAAAAAAATTTTCTTTTGCGATTTTAGCAATATTTACTCATTTGTATTCAAGATTTAAAAAAGAACTTAGTAAAATGTATATAAAGTCAAGATAATGAAAAGCGGGGGATTACATTTACATCACACTACAAAGCAACAAAAGGGATGTTGGCGAAAGATTGCGTAATTTTGAGCCTCGGTCAAGTGACGAGGACGACACATAAGCTGGAGACCCCCTTTCCTAACTACCACAACACTTCTCTACACGGTCGGAACCCGCTACATTCTGGCATCGAGTTCGTAACAATAATCACTAGGCAGTCACTTTTAAGAATGAAACAAAATTATAAAATTTTTTAAAAATCAAATGTAAAAGCATACTCAAAAAACACAGACAATTTAGAGTTTCAAAACATTTAATTAAATGTAGTATTTTGTATCTACTAGCATAAAATGAAGAGTAAATAAATAAATAACAATAAAACATTTAAAACACTTTATACTAAGTTTGTTAATATATAACTTTTAATAATTATGTTTAGCAGAAAAAAAGTATTTGATGACTTAATAAATGAGTTTTAAAGTTTTTTCTTCAAGATACTGGAATGAATAATTTCATCAAAAACTCAGCAAAAACAGAATTTAGTTAAACAAAAAAACAAAACAAAAATGTCAATTTTAAAAATGAGCACTAAGAATTGATTCTTTTTCTTAGAATATGTAAAGAAATGTTTGAGTCATCAAATAATATAAATTTAATTATTATGGAGCTTAGAAAGGAAGTGTCATCGTAAAAATTTAAAATAGCATATTATTTTCTTATGGATATATGCATATTAAGAAATTAAGTAGAAACATCTGATTTTTTTTTGACAATAAAATTTAAAATGTTGCTGATATTTCTAAGTAGTAATAATCAAGAGAAAAAAGGAATTCTGATTGGTACACACAAAGTTAAGTATAAAATCTTTTATAAATTGCTCTCATTTTTGCATCCTATCCACAAAATTCAATGGTACTTTAGTACCTAGTGTGACGTCTTCGTTGGGGTAAACCCTCACCCATCTATTCATCTGAAGTTTTTGGCCCCAAACAGACGTTGGTGACAAGAGCACGGGCCATGGGGTCATTGTTTATTGTCGGCCTCGGACAAACGAGACATCGAGTCGGAATTTACAATATTAAAGGGAGCCGTGCAATAGGTTGACGTATAGGCGAAGCCTTATAAAAGCGGTGCCAGTGAATGGGGTTTAAAGGCCCAGGTGGTGTGATGAATGAGAGTTTCAGAAGTTGGATAGAATTATGGCGCTCTTAGATTCCAGACAGACGAGGAATGTGTTTTGTTTGCCGCACAAATGGGAGACGAATGGGGCCCGGGACGGGGGGCATGGGGTGGACCCCCCCCCTTGTTTTTAAAAAAGGGGTTAATTTTGAGGGAAAAGGAGGGGAAGGAAAAAACCTTGAGTAAGAAAATGGAGCCCTGGATGGAAGCAGAGGGGGGCCCTGGATGGAGTAAACTGGAGAGGACCCCGGAAAAGCAAGGGATTGTCGAGTCCCTTTTGGAATAAGGATTGAACTCCCGAGAAATAGATGGTCCGCCCGGCTTGGCATATTTATTGGACCTTTTAGTAACATTGAAGCTATTAAATACTTTTTTAAATTTTTAAAATGAGGCTGTGACAAATTTTTCTTGTTTGCTAACTACTGACGACGTTACAGCTATAAATATATTAAATTGGTGGCGGGGGAATTAGGAAAAAAGGCCGGGGGGGGGCCGGTGTGCGAATGTGAAAGGGGGAAATTTTAATGCTCGCCTGATTTTGTGAGTCCCACTTCAAGGGTTTTGTTCCTGCTAGTGCTGAAACGTGCTCGCCTGTTTTTTTGGAATTCCTGTTTGAGATTTTTTCCGGGAGCCCCCAGCTGTAAAGGGGGCCGGATACAATTCTCCCTTTCCCTGCCTGATGAATCAATGAGGATTTAAAAAGCCTTTTTTCCCGTTTGTTTTGATGGACGCTTTCAAGATTTCCCCAGTGTCAAGACGTCATATTTCCCTGCCTGTTTGTGAGGTGCGGTTTTAAGAAGTGATTTGTTTTAAAAGAGTTCAGTGTTCCAATGTCCTCTACAAATTTTAAAGGTAAAAGGCTTTTCTTTGAGATTTTTTTTCGGACAGAACTAGTATTTTTTTTGTATGTAAAATTTTAGAAAGGAATATAAAGCTAAAATTTAGTAAACAATAGAGACTAGAAAGTTTTTTAAATTTTTTGTATGAAGTGTATAAATGTGCGATATTGGTTTTTTTTGTTTGAGTTGTAAAAGTTGTATATAGTAGTTATACTTGTTGTGTTGGCACAGTAATTGTGAAAGGGGTTTTTTTTGGGTCTTAGTTTTTGTGAAATTAATATACAGTAGTTATACTAGTTGTGTTGGTACAGATTGTGTAGGGTATTGTTGTGGTTTTAGATTTGTGAAATTTAGGAAAATTAGTAGTTATACTTGTAGCGCTGAGGTACAGTGTTGAGTAGGTTATTGTGTTGGTTAGGTTGGTTATTGTGTTGGTTGGTAGGTTATTGTGTTAGATTTGCGCACATTTGTAAAATATAGTTAAGTCTGGTCAGTGTATTGTTAGTTTCCCTTTGAGTCTGTGTAAAATTTTTTGTAACGATTGTTTAGATTGGGTTTTTGTGTGCATTAGTGCATCATGGCGTTTCTTTAAAAGAGAAAAAAAAAGACGTAATGTTGAATTGGAAAAAATTGGGGGTAGAAATTGATATTACTTTACCTAAGATGGAAATTAATAAGAGAATTTGTCAAAGTAAATACTATAATGTGAAGTAGCTAAATGTTTGTTGGGGGGGTATTTTGAAGGAAAATCGGGAAGAACGGAAATTAAAATTCGAGGGGGTAGACTAGCTGGGGAATTTGATTTAAAAAGACTAAGAGCTCAACACAGAAATAATTTAAAAGAAAATGAATTGAAGTCGGGAAAATAGGATTAACAATCCCCAAAGGTTTATTGTTTGTCAGGAAAACGTACCGCAAGTTAGTGAACCGGTTAATGGGGTTAGGCCTTTAATTAACTCGGTAGTTAAAAAAAGCGTGGAGAACGGGTCTGGTGATTTTGTAAATGAAATTGTCCCCCATTGAGAAGGACGAACGTTTTCCCCATCTGAAGAAAGGGGGAAAAACAGAAAAAGAATAGCAAGTTTATGGTTAAAAAAAGGGAAAAAAATCAATGTGGATAGTTGGTCATCGTGTAAAGGATGGGGGGCCTTTTGCAGGTGAAAAAGTGTTAAAAGCAATCGTTTTGTGTGTAAAGCGGGTAATAAATTCTGATGAAATAGGGCTGATTCTTTAGAATTGATGAAGAAAGGAAAAAGAGAACCCTGAAATTTTGAGTTGTGAAAATGAATGCGAGGAAAAAAAAGATACCAGTATGACGTTAAAGGGTGGTGAACAGCAGTTAACAGTGAATCGTAAAGGTTTTCGAAATCATACAATGGCTAAGATAGGGGGCAGTTAAATGGAGGAAAAGAAACACGTGTAAAGCTGATGTGTGGGGAGGTTTGAGGGTGAGTTAACAATGGTTTGCCTCTCCAAAACCAAAAGAGATTGATAGAACAGTTTAGAGACGGAAAATAGGTCTGTTTTTTGCTCAAATTTAATTTCGAGATAGATTTACCCGGAAAAAAAAGATCGCAGACCATTTATCGTCTTAATTTAATAAATTGTACCGTAGAAACCCCAAATTTTACAAATTTGGTTAGGAAGAATAGCTCGGAGGAAAAAAGAAAGATTCCGAAATTCCTTTCGGTAAAAACTATTTATATTTTTAATTTCAGGGTGTTTTTAAGGAAAAGTCAAATGTATTTTTTGATTACCGCCTGATATAAGTAACTATTTAAGAAGATTAACACTAAAAGAAAAAAGGGGTTTTCCCCCAGACCCCGGTAGATTTCTTTAAGGCAGAGGGGTATTAATTTAAATACGGGAAAGCCGTTGAAAATCAAAACATGTTGTACATCCCAGATGTTAAAATTGCTACGAGGGGGGATAAAAGTATCTCTTAGATTTGGGGGGTAAACGGGGTGGGGCAGTCCCAAACCCTACTCTGCCCGTTGTTTGTTTAGGAAGAGTAAGCCGAACCTGTATCCACGTATTAAATGTATTAAGTTTAGGGAAATTTTAACCAGGTGACGCGAGCCGAAATTTACATTAAAATGGAAGGTTTTTGAAAAACATAGGCGGTATCGTGGGTCACTGTACTGGATTTTGGAAGTGGTATTTTCGTCGTTCTTCATGATGAGTTATCGAAGTATGCCGCATGTATTATGCCATTAGGCATGTACATTATTAAAAGTGAGGGGTTTAAGTTTGTATGGGGGTTTTTATGGATGTAATTTAACGACACAGGTTATGAGATGGTTAAAGCAGAATGATGTATCACGAATGGTCGAAAAGAAAATTCTGATGCAGATTTGGAAAAAAACGTGTAAAACAGCTTGACTTTGTATTAAAATGGTTGGGGTTGGGTTGGGGCGGAAGTCAGATCACCAAAAAGGGAAATTAGAGCCGTCGGAAAATTTTTTCCATCACATAATATAGACTTAGTAAATTCATTGCAGGCTAATGAGGTATGTTAATTATATTCCCAATTAAATTTAATTTTTCCCCAATAACTAACTTGGAAGACAATACCCTGAATTGTGAATAACGTTTAATCTTTCGTTTTAAAAAAATTTTTTTACTGTTGTTTACAAAGCTTGGGAATTTATAGGTGTTTATTTTTTATTTAATATCGTTGGGAAATTTGGTAGATGGGAATAAGCAATTTTTGGTTTGTGCTAAGTGTGAATTAATATCTGTAGGAGTAGGAGTGTTTGTGTGTGTGTGGTGGAAGGATATTATGTGTTTTGAAAATCTTTTTTTGTCTCATAGTAAAAGGGGAATATCCAGATGTTTAAAACAATTGATTGAGCGATTTGATGTATTAAATTAAGAAAAATGACGATTTGATTTTTCTTTAAAACCCTGAAAATTTAAGGTGTGATGTTACCGAAAGGAAAAAAAATCAAGATTTGGGATTTAAGTTTTGGTTTGGAAAGTTTTATAGAATTTTGGATTTATTTTTTAATTTACTTTTGATTGTATTGGTTACTTGGGTTGCTGTCCGGGGTTCATTGATAAGAACCTTTCGGGTGAAATGTTAAGAACGAAAAGCCTGAGGGGCCAGAGCAGTCCAGTGAAATGGATTTCAGGGGAAAGGGTTGTGACGTTTTGGTTTGAACCTCACCCATCTATTCATTGAAGTTTTTTTAAAAAAGACGTTAGGTGACAAGGACTATGGGGGCATTGTTTATTGTCTGGCCCCGGGCAAACGCAGACATCGAGTCAATTTTCAAATCCCCAAAAAGCCGGTGACTGGTTGACGTATAGGCGAAGCCGATAAACCGGGGCCAGTGAATGGGGATAAGGCCCAGGGGTTTTGATGAATAAGAGTTTCAGAAGTTGGGTGAAATTATTTCGCCCTTAGATTCCCGACAGACGAGGAATGTGTTTGTGTTTTCCGCACAAATGGGAGACGAATGTGGCCGGGGGGAGGGCAGACCGGGTGCCAATGGGGAAGACGAGGGCGTGTGGTGGACCCCCCCGGGTGTTTAAAGGGTTAATTTTGAGGAGAAATGGACGGAGAGGAAGAAACCCCGGGAAGAGATGGAGCCCTGGATGGAGTAAACTGGAGAGGGGCCCGGGAAAAACAAGGGATTGTCAGTGTCTTTTTGAAAAGGTTGAACTCCCCGAAATAGACGGGCCCCCCCGTCTTGGCATATTTGGACTTTTTGTAACATATGAACTTTAAATACTGTTTTAATTTTAAAATGAGGCTGGCAAATTTTCTTTTTTGCTAATACGCGACGTTTCACTAGATATGACTTATGCAACATTGAAAAGTGGTATGCTATATGGATAATTTAAAAAAACACCAAATAAAACAATTTTAAAAAAACTCTTTTTTTAAAAAAAATTTCTTTTAAAAAAATTTTTTATTTTATTTTCATTCTTATTTTAAGTTCTGAAATTAACCGAACCTATTAATCATATTTTTTTTGGCTATGGCCTATAAGCAAATCTAAATTTAATGCTACCATTTCTTAAAAATTGGTTAAAATCTCTGAAAAAATCTAAATCATGTTGATTAAAACATTCATTTTCCAGAGAACATGACTTTTTTTTTAAATGAATATCAGAAATGCAGTGTATTTTCAGAATTTTTTTTGTGGGCAGAAGCAAATCGCATAGGTTACTGCAAACCCGGTTCCCCCCAAGGATACGCCTTGGCGATCCATTTTATGAAAAGAAGGTTTGGCAGTGGAAACCCTGCCCCCGTTTTAAAAAACCCTCAAGGGAGGCTTCCCAAAGACAAGCTCATCTGCCCATTATCACGATGAATTTCTTGGGCCTCGATCTAACTATGTCAGACAGGTGGCATGAACAACAACAACACAATAGAGCATATACAAAAAGTCGAAGAACTTCAACCAATAGATTCTAAAATACCAGCTAATAGATTCTAAATACTCTTTCACCAACTATACTGTTGAAGCACAAGATGATAACCAAGTTTACAGATGTACAGCGCAACCACGACTTAAGCTGATTCCTCAAGCGTACAAACGTCGAGTGTCAAGCGTCTAGCCAATCAGAGACTTGATTTCGCCCGAGATGAAGTCTCTGATTGGCTAGACGCTTGACACTCGACGTTTGTACGCCTTGGTGTGAATTCAGCTTTATGGTTGCATCCGAATTCAAAAAAAATTATTCAATTTCTTTCGGAGCATAAGGCGCTGGCCAAGTCTCCAGGTATACATATCACATCACTGTATTGAACTGAACTGAACCCGCTTCGTCGAGGCGGACAACCGCCACAACGCACCCGCAATCGCCCACCCAAGTTGGCGTCGAAAAACGCGACCGGAGACCGGGTGCGCATAATACATCTATACCTTTTGGGTTGTTCTTTCTAAAAAAAGAAATTATGCTTTTATTTTCTGTGAAAGTTGCAAATAAGTTTTGAGTTCAAATGGTCTCATGCATTTTTTCTCTTCTATCTTATAACATTTTTTTATTTATTACAAAAACGTCTGCTCTTCATACAGTTAAAACTAAATATTAAAATGATATTTACAATTTTACTCTGACTCTAATATATTCACTTTTAAAAAGAAAAATTAAAGGTAAGTAATAAAGTTTTATTTTTAGTATGTTTATTCATCTTTTTTATTTACCTTTATTAATTTCTGAATCTGTAATATTTTATTTATTGTTGATAATCATATTGTTTCAATATAGTTAAAATTTCTATTTTTTATAAATAAATTGTTTTGCATTTTACCTTTAACAAACACACAATTTGCATTTTTTATTTATTTTTTTCAAAAAATTAACTTAATCATACAATGGGTGTTTTCATTATTAAATAGCTATAATTCTGAAATTAATGAAAGAATAATTTGCTTAATTTTCATTTTAACACTGTTTATCCCTGTTTTTAAGTTCTTTATCTGTGCTATTTTATGCATTGATGTCAACCATATTTATTTAAAATATATAAATGTTTTGAAACTTTTGTTTTTTTTATAAACAAATTATTTTGGATGTCGTACCTTATTAAACACTTAAAATGTGTATATGTATGTGTGTGTAATGAATCCTTTTTTGTTAATAGTTGTGATAAGATAAATGGCCCAGTAGAAAAACAAATTTATTAACATACTTTAGATGCAACACATTGTAAACATTGGCTGCAAGTAAAGATCAAGGAAAGAGACAGAATAATCAACTCATACTCTTTGCTAGTTAAATAGAATGGAAAAAATAATAAGTGAGTGATAATCATGTTGTTAAGGAAAGGAAAAAATACTTTTAATGAACTGCGTGGGTAGTTGTAATGGAAAGCATGGCTCCGCCAAGTCACTAGGAAAATGAGTGTGTAAGCCACGGGCGTAGCTACCTCCATATCAGCCGTATCAATGACATGGGGCCCTGACATGTGCAGTTATAGTCCCACTAACAGGGTTCCTGTATCTAAAAAAGGGCCTCGAAGGAATTTTAATACAGGGCCCCCTCAAAGCTAGCTACGCCAGTGGTGTAAGCTAATTATTTTTTCTAGAAATACCAAGTAAAAAAAAAAGTAGGATTTAATCCTTTTAATATAAGAAATAAATCGATACTGATGTTAAGAAAAAGGATACTTTAATTAAGATATACAGAAGAAATATGTAAGATTAGAATTTCAATAATATAATATTAAGATTTTTATATTTATATATAAGCTGTAAGTAAAAGTTCTATCTTTTTTTTTTTTCATAAAAAAAAACAAAACAATTTTTTCAGTTTTTATTTAAAATTTAATCAAAAATAAAATGTCCTTTGTTAGTTAGAACTGTCTTGTAGCTTATCTAAACCGTGGAAAAGAAGTCATCTGTTTTGGAGACAAAGTATTCTTCCACTATCCTTTGAACACCCTCATTATTTATGTATTCATTTCTATCAAGAAAGATTTGCAGTGACTTGAACAGATGATAGTCAATGGTGCAATATCTCTCTGAAGTATATGCAGGTGCAGATAAAGTTTCCAAAACCTATTCTGTAATTTTTTATGCAGTGTTTCTTGCTATGTGTAGTCTCGGTTTCTCGTAATTAAAAAGGACACCCTTTCTGTTGGCCACAGATGAAAGTTTATAATGAATTTCTTTATTTAAAACATCAAGTTAAAAACAGAAACAACTGTTTAATTTTCTTTCCGCAAATCAAATCACTATACCCTTGCTGTCACCACAACAAAACAACAGAACCTTTTTGTAATGCATGCCATCTTTGGATGGGGATGTTGGAGTCAACCCTTTGTAAACATTTGCTTCTTTTCTAACGATATGTGTATACCCTATTCACTTTTCATCTCCAGTCACCAAGTTGCCCAAAAATGGTCCCTTTTGTGATGAGCAAGATTTGAAAACTGAATCAAAATTCTGTTCATTAAGTTTTTTTCGCTTAATTCATGTGGCTTCCAAACAGAGTTTGGACATGAAACCAAATCTTTTAATGTAATGCTAAGCAGCAGTCTGATGAATTCCGAGCTTGAAGCCTACTTCTGGAGAAGTTTAAAGCGAGATTTGCCCTGATCATACTGCTTAGCACTTCATGACTGACATCTGATGGCTTTCCTGATCTGGATTCTTCTTTCAAAGAAAAGTCACCCAAATGAAATTTTCTAACCATCTTTTGCATGTTTGAGCTCTTACTGCTTCCTCTCCAAACACATCACACAAGTTTCTTTTTGCCTCCTTTGCGTGTTTCTCTTTTCGAAACTCAAACAACATGCAGTGTTCGATAAATTATATTTCAAAATTATTCTAGCCTTTATTATTATTAATATACTAAACGCTTTGTTTAATTACAAAAAAACTGTCTAGTTGGCACCTCTGTTTTTTAATTCGTGGCATCAACACATCATATTGCACCATGAGATTGTAGTAATGGACATATTGTCTTAAAAAATTCCTTGATTAGCTCAAATGTAGGTAAGTTTTGCTTTTGTATTTCTTGTTAATTCTTTTTGAAATTTTTTTTTATAATTATCTCTGTTATTGAAAGTCCCATTTTCAATATTCATACTTCTTTTTTTTATTTTTTGTTTTGTGTTCATCCCACTTGTAGATATAGGCATAATTTTCAATACGGTTTTTTTTTTCTATCATGTCGAAAACTTCTGCTGAAGGGGAAGTTTGGATCCTATAAAGCATTGCTTCACCTTATTTCACTGTCATAAATCAGTGACAACTTTAAGGCCATATCACACATACACATTTCAAGCAATTTTTCGTGCAATTTTTACTCATTTGCTATAGCAACAGCTTTCAAACAACTTTTTGCTAGTGAGCTCAATAAATTGTTCCAAATAAAAATTTGCTTGAAATTCTAGCCAATAGGGTTCTTCAGAGCCCCACGTCATAAACAGGATGGCGGCTTCGGTTTTGTCTAACACATCAGATATGTCGTATAATATTTTAATGGTGTATAACATTTTAACGGCGTTATAATATTTGAAACAGGATGGTGCTCAATTTCTGCTTACTCCCATCTACAAAAGCACAAGCGAAATAAAAGAAATAATTTTGGATGTTCGTTGTGCATAGCAGAAAAATCGGCGAGAAATTTTTCAATGTATAGATAGAGCGCGGCTGACATCAGAGCATGTTGTTTTGTTTATGGCAACCCTTTCCCCCTAAGTAGGACGAAAAATTGCTTGAAAAAATTGTACCAAAAGTGTACGTGTGATACGGCCTTTAGAAATCAACAGTTATCCATTTCATTCAATGACTATCTTTCATCGCATTTTTAAAGCTCCATATTTAAGATTCTTGGAAATTCTGGAGTTCTCCAATCTTTGTTTAGTAGGATATTCTTTTGTATCACTTATTTTATACCTATATTATGTATATTTTAGCATTAAATGAGGCTGATTTGCACCAGTTAATATTAGAATAGATTGTTTCTGGACTTTTGAGATGTTATTTATTTTCAATTTGCTAATATTCTATGTATTATATTAACATTGATAAGTTTCTGATATAATTCTCATTTTTGTTGGCAACTTTAAATTTAAACTGAATCTTTTATTTCAATTAGTATACGTTATTGATCTTTCATTGTTACTTAAGTATTTATTGCTTTATGGCTTGATTAAATTATTATTTATTATGAAAGTTTTTGCTTAATACTTAAAATTAATTCTTAAATGAAAATGAATTTTATTTTTACAATGTTATGAATTTGATATACAATAAAAAGAATTCATTACAATACGCAAAATTCATAGAATATATTAAGTTGAAACATTTTGTAGTATAGTATTCTAATACTTGAAATAATTGATCTATAAAAATTCCCAAATCTTTCCTAAAGTATGATTATTTAGTAGCATTTTTCAAACATTCAAAGTAATAAATATTTAAATTAAAATTATTGTATAAAGCATTCTTTTGAAATTAAATAAGAAATTTATCAGATGTTAACCAAACAAATGTTTCCGTACAATTTAAACAAATAAAATAATGAATAACATTAAAACTTAGATACGTCCTAACAATAACACTGAAATAGATTTTGAAGAATAGCAAAAGAAAGAAAAAAAACCCATTATATGAATAATAGAAAATAATAGTTAGATCACGTTATTTCTTATAATTGCGAGATATTTCTTTATAAAAAAAAATATATTTAATGTAAGAAATAGTTTTGCTCTCAAAGAAAGAAAGAATGTATTTCATCCCATCTGCTGAGAAATATATTTTAAAAAATAAATATAATGTATATTTCAACTAAAAGCAAATTGAAGCACAAGATTGCTATTTTTAACACTCCACAAATGTTTCTGGTTATGTCAGGCTGATACGTAAAGATGGAATACTGCAATCGAAAGTTTAAGAACTGCTGCTTTAAAGCATGATGTTAATAAATACTTTCTCAATAGAGTAAGATTCATCTCATGTAATTACAGGCTTTTCTCTTTGATTGTTAGCACTGATTTTAATGGAATATTTCTCTCGTACCCAGTGGCATAGCTGGTTCTGATTGGGCCGAATATCAAAACTCCTACGGAGCCCTTCTTTTTCAATGTTAGCCCTTTTAGTGGTACTGTAGTTACACATGTTGGGGCCCCTGTAGCTCGGGGATCCTGTATCATTGATACAGCTGATACGGCAGTAGCTACGACCCTGCTTTCATCTCTGTGTGTTTCAAATCTTACCCTTTAACACTTATTGACTGTGCTCAAGAAAATCCCTAACATGAGTGTTTTATTTTTTATGGTAATTTTTCTTTTGCTTACATTTAATTTTAAATAGATTTTCCAGACCTACCCCCAAAAGTTAGGATTTCTTTAAACTTAATTTTTTTATTGAATTATTTTTCAACATGTGCTTGTCACAATATGTCCAAAGAGTCTCACTGCTATAAATTCAAACCAACAAAACGTCACCGCTAATTCTCATTTTCACCCAGAATACAAAAATGCCTTTAATAATCTCGCCACAGCCTCTTTTACACTGTTTGAAAATTCTGATATTTCTATACTGTTAACCTCGTTTTAAAATTCATTTACATGTAACATCAGATTTAATATTAATCCAGTATAACATTAATTTAATATCAAAATTTTTAACTTTCATCTTCTTTTTCAGAATCTGATATGATTGTTCAAGGTCCTTCATGGAATGAAAGCTAGTTCTAATTTTGAAAGGCACATGGCAAATGAAAAAAACCTCTGAAGATTTCAAATGTTTGTATACTGAAAGCAAAGTGTACAATAATTCTTTTTACTGCAAATATTTTGTAAATATTTGCTTTCAAAAACTAATATCAGTTGATGCTTAACTGATAAGCTGTGGCAATGAATATCAAAAGAAGTATTTGTACCCAAAACTATAAAAAAATTGAAGCTTAAGCTGCTGTTAGTCTGGTTAAACATGGATTACAAATGTATTTAAAGGTTTCTTTAAAAGTTGAATATTGACAAAGTAGTTTTTTTTCTCTCTCACTGATATATGAAAATTTAACAATTGCATGAATTAAAATGAGTCAAGGATTCTCAGTGCTCAAAACGAAAAACAAGTTAAGGATTTAAATAAAAAGAAATTGAACACTATAAATATAGTGTTTTTCTGAAGTTGTTAATTATTTTGGGGGAAGTATTTAATAATGCTTATAAAGTGGAAATGGAAATATTTTTGAGTACTATTTAAGAAATTCAACTTTTAAATTATTATTTGATCTGATAGAACAGTAATATAATGAAGGCAATACTTGATAGTTAAAAAAAAAGAATTTTAAACACATTCAGCAGAAAAAGAATTAATTTTTTTTAAAGACCTAATGTTATGCAATGGTCCAGTTTTAAATTACCTATTTAAAGCTAATTCACGTATTTTATATGTGTATTGCTTTATGCATTGAAACAAGGTTCATGCCCCTTTTGAGTTATTGACAAAGAAGTTCTATCTTAGTGTTTATTTAAATTTTTCTACCTATCTTTACGATATGCTAATACTCTTTATTCTAAAGTTTCTCTTGAATATAATTTATTAACTATTAATTGAATATATTCTATATATTTATTTTAAGTAAATGCTAATCAATCTTTAGAGCAACCACGGGGAAAAAGTACCATTCTCAATCTGTATCAGAATCTGTGATGTCTAGCTGCATTTTATTTTATGCACAACCTAACCAAAACAAATATAGTTCTATTTCACTATTGTATTGAAGAAAAACCAATATCTTATGTAAAATAATATAATTGTAAGCTAGTAATCTCTTAAGTGTGTATTAAAGTAAGCTTTACTACATTAAAAGAAAGATGGCTCATGATGGAAGTAACTTAAACCCTCATTTACCTGTTGATGCCAACAAAACCATTATATGTTTGTGAAATATGCCACAAGGCTTTTTCTCGAAATGGTAATTTAAAAACGCATCTACGTGTTCACACCAAAGAAAAGCCTCATGTTTGTAAAATATGTAAAAAGGCTTTCTCTCAAAGAGGTAATTTGAAAATGCATTTACTTGTTCATACCAAGGAAAAGCCTCATGCTTGTGATATATGCAACAGGGCATTCTCACACAGTAGTAGTTTGAAAACACATTTACTTATTCATTCCAATGAAAGAAATCATGTTTGTGAAATATGTAACAAGGCTTTCTCTGTAAGAGGTAATTTAAAAATGCATTTACTTATTCATTCCAATGAAAAACGTCATAAATGTGAAATATGTAACAAGGCTTTCTCTCAAAGAGGTAGTTTGGAAAGGCATTTACTTATTCATTCCAATGAAAACCGCATGTTTGTGAAATATGCAACAAGAATTTCTCATACAGTAGTAGTTTGAAAACACATTTACTTATTCATTCCAATGAAAAACGTCATGTTTGTGAAATATGTAACAAGGCTTTCTCTCAATTTTGTGCTTTAAGAAAGCATCTACGTGTTCACACCAAGGAAAAGCCTTATGTTTGTGAAATATGTAACAAGGCTTTCTCTCAAAGAGGTAGTTTGAAAAGTCATTTACTTATTCATTCTAATGAAAAACCTCATGTTTGTGAAATATGCACCAAGGATTTCTCAAGCAGTAGTAGTTTGAAAACACATTTACTTATTCATTCCAATGAAAAACGTCATGTTTGTGAAATATGTAACAAGGCTTTCTTTCAAAGAAGTAAATTGAAAACGCATTTACTTATTCATTCCAATGAAAAACCTCATGTTTGTGAAATATGCAACAAGGATTTCTCAAACATTAGTAACTTGAAAACACATTTACTTATTCATTCCAATGAAAAACGTCATGTTTGTGAAATATGTAACAAGGCTTTCTCTCAAAGAAGTAATTTGAAATCGCATTTACTTATTCATACTAAGGAAAAGCCTCATTCTTGCGATATATGCAACATGGCTTTCTCACGCAGTAGTAGTTTGAAAACACATTTACTTATTCATTCTGATGAAAAACATCATGTTTGTGAAATATGTAACAAGGATTTCTCTCAAATTAGTGTTTTAAAAAGGCATTTACGTGTTCACACCAAGGAAAAGCCTCATGTTTGTGAAATATGTAACAAGGCTTTCTCTGAAAGAGGTCATTTGAAAACGCACTTACTTATTCACACCAAGGAAAAGCCTCATGCTTGTGATATATGCAACTTGGCTTTCTCTCACCGTCGGAGTTTGAAAACACATTTACTTATTCATTCCAATAAAAAAGGTCATGTTTGTGAAATATGCAACAAGGCTTTTTCTCAAATTAGTGATTTAAAAAGGCATCTACGTGTTCACACCAAGGAAAAGCCTCATGTTTGTGAAATATGTAACAAGGCTTTCTCTCTAAGATTTAATTTGAAAAAGCATTTACTTATTCATTCCAATGAAAAACGTCATAATTGTGAAACATGTAACAAGGCTTTCTCTTAAATAGGTAGTTTGAAAGAACATGTACTTAATCATACCTAAGTAAAACCTCATGTTTGTGAAATGTGCAACAAGGCTTTCTCACAGAGTTTGTATTTTGAAAACACATTTACTTATCTATACCATGGAAAAGGCTCATGTTTGTGATATGTGCAGCAAGGCTTTCTCACAAAGATTTTTACTAAAAAAGCATGTGTGCATACACACATAGGAAAAGCCTCATGTTTGTGAAGTATGCAACCAGGTGTTCTCACAAAGATGTTGTTTTGTATCAAAGAAATACTCTCATTTTCTTAAAATATGCAACAAGTCTTCCATTGAAATTACAGGTTTCAAGTGACAATAACATTCGTGCTTATATGAATGAAAAAGCCTTCTGCTAGAAATCTTTCTCATAAAATGATACTTTAAAAAGAACATTTGCTTACTAATGCTGAATAAAAACCTTAGTTTTGCCATATATCTAGAACTATTTATGAGATTGATGAATTGTACGAATATTTTTGTTTAAAAAAAATTTATAAGCCTTATATTTGAAAAAATTTCAGATTTTTTTTTTTTTTTGTTGGCATTAATTAGAAAAGGTCATTTTCACATTGAAAAATAAAAAATACTGTGTTTGTGAAAAAATAAATCGTATTATAATTTAGAACCATTTAATCTAGTATAACTGCAGTCATAGATTTAATCTTAGAAGACTACTTACTGTTTATTGTGTTATTTTACATTACTGTTTTATTAGTGTAGATTGTGGAGTAATTTTTATGACAAATGTATTCATTTTCACAAATAAATGTAAATATTACTGCTTTAGATGCAAATGTGTGTTCATTTTGTCAAATAAAAATAAATATTTTTGTTTTGCATCAGGGGTAGCCAACTATTTTGGGGAGAGTGCCATGATCTGGTAAAAAAAAAATACGAGGATTGGGGCATAATTTATGGCAACTATTTTTTTTTCTTGTATATATGCGAATGGATCACAAACGTATTTTTGTTGTGCGGAAGTTCTGCAGGCATAGTGTGTTTACAAAAGAACAGATGACTCTGTAAAAGCTGGTAGTAACACAGCGAGGGCTGTGAAATCATTGTTGGTGCCTGTCGTGTGATGGAAGTAACCCGTGTTGAGCAGTTTTCTTGCATCAAAATAACCATTCACTGAGGGAGAAATGCGATGGAATATCACAGTAAGTTAGTGGAAGCTTTTGGAAATGCCTTACCATACCATGGCAGTAGCACGGTGGGTGTACTGTGTTGTCATTCTTTTGCACCGTGAAGACCATATTGCCCTGTATATATTACCGTAATAAATTAGTGTGTTACAATATTTCAGTGCTATTCATTGTTCACACATGTAGTTTAACACCTTGTCCTTTCGTCTGTATATGTCAATTTTTCCAACCGGACTGGCATCTTCAAGAAAAACGGTTGCCATGACTTATGCCCCAACCCTCGTATTATGCTTGGCAATTCCAACTTTTCCAAGTGGGAAAAAGGGAAAAGAATGTTACTTCTGATTATTGAATGTTTGCGCAAATATCATATTTTGTTATGCAAGTCTAAGTAATGAAAAGTTAAAATTATAAAAAATAAGACTAAAGTAAAAAAAAAAGCTTTTTTTCCCATGAACATTTTATATGTTCAATCATTTATGTTAATAGGTATTATAAATTAGTAACTTAAAACATTTCATTTTAAATTATTAAACAGTCATGCACTTGCCGAGATGGCTTTTGAATTCATAGGTTTTTTTACCATGCCATTTTTATTAGGGTTAGTTCTTGAAGATGCTAACAAAATTAGAAGGTTTTAGGTACATAACAGTTAATGTTGAGAGAAATTTTGATCTTGTTATGTTCCTAATAATAATAAAATTTGTTCAGGAAACATATGATACAAAACTACTACAATATTTGACGTGTGAATTTAAAAAATTGCTTGTTACAAATTTTCACAATTCAACATAATTTAATCACTTGTAGTGGAAATGATCCTTATATTAGGCTGAGGTGAAAGAAATCCATTATTTTTCCAGTAGATGGGGCTGTAGTGATCGATATCTCTCTCACTCTGGACAGTTCATTGTTTTCCTCTAAATATTTGAAAACTCGCTGGCTAAAATTCCAAGATTCGCGAATGCACTTCCTTTGGAATATAATATACACAAGAATAAAGAAGTTTTTTTTTTTAATTAAAATTTCGTGTAACACAATTACTCGTAATTAAAATACATTTTGATTTTTTTTTTGTCCAAGATAACCACATTTCAATAAAATTATTAAAAAGCTTATTATGTCAAATTTTTCAAGAAGTTTTCATTTATGACTGTTTGAGCTTCCGTGCCACGGGTTGATCAACCCTGCCTTACATTAAGAAATATTTATTGATTATTTTTGATTTTGAAACTTTAATGTATTGCAAAACTTCTACTTATTATATGAATTTCAATTTAATCCATACAATATTTTTGAATTTTACAAGAGAATTTTTATAGATGTTTTTGTAAATTGAAAACTATAATTTTTATTTGATAAAGATTAAATATGGAAAATTTGAAATATATTTTTACGTAGGTTGATAAAATTTTTCATTATGCAATTATTTCAGAATGTCATATTAGGGTATCTTGCTGAAGATATTTTTAAAGCAGTTATTTAAGCAATTATGAAAAGAATTATTCATTATAGCTTATATGAAAATGTAAAAATAATTTCTCTCTCTCTTTTTTTTTTACATAAACCCTTTAAATTTAAAGGTAATATTCACATATAATACTTAATAAAAACTGCAGGGGCAGCGCTATCGCCATATAAATGATAAGGGGCTCCAATATGAATAAGCGAAAAATAAAAAATTGCCTAGAGACCCGAAAGAATTTTGTTACAGGCCCTCTGAGGACGAGCTACACCAATGAAAAACTGATAAAAAAAATAGATATTCATGTATTTAGAATGAAATAATGTAGTAATATATAATAATTTGTGCTATAAATTTTTTAATAGTTTATTAGTTCTGAAAAAATATCGCATCTTCTTTGCCATATTCATTTTCATTATATTGTTATTTAAATCTATTTTTTCCATTTCGAGTGAGTATTGTGATATTGGAATATATATATATATATATATACAGAAAATATCTAAATGTTTAAATAATTAAAAGTCTAACTGGAATTCTAATCACGACTTGTTAGAATGTAAATAAACGGCAAAAAAATAAAATTGGAGCAAGACCAAATATACTTACAAATCAGAATATTATTAACATTAAAACAATTGGTACTCAAAAGTGTACGCACACATTGTTTTCATAATTAATTATAATAGAAAATGGTTCAATTATAGAATTTGTCATGTTCTTTAAGGATTCACTGAGAATCGTATCTTGTATAAAGAACTATTTATTTATGCAGAATTATCACGTTAAAAAGTTACACGCACCATATATGGAGTACATGGAATATTTTGATGTATGACTAATGTCTCATGTGATAGTATAATACTTTAAATTAAATTACTTTTTAGTTCTTGTTATAAGTTGTTCTTTCCTTCTGATTTTCTTTAGCAGTACATTAGAGACTTTTTTTCAGTGCTATTTTGAGAAATTTATTTATGCTGTCTTTTATACTGCCTTTATAAATGCCTGTAAATGAAGGGGAACTCCTTGTCATGAAATGTATGCAAAATGATGTTTAAAATTCCTCGAAATTTTCATCAAATATTTAGGTTAGAGGTACTTGATAAATAATAACTTAGTCTTGAATAGAAACTTTACATAAAAGCGATTAGAGACATGTCCTTTTATTGACTGAAAACAGAACGCGAATAAACATAAAATATAAACATTTTCAAAATTAAGTTCACAAACATGTTTTTGGATATAATTCTAAATTACTTTCAGCAAAACTAACAGAGTAAGTATTTTACATAATTAGAAGAATGGTAGTACAGAGTATCACTCTTCGGCTTAGGAAAAGAAGTTGTTTAGCTTCAGTTTTTTTTCAGAACTACTGGAGTGAAAACGTTTAAGCATATGGAATTTTTTCCTGAAGTTTTGGTGAATATATAACATTAAGTGAGCCTGTTTGCAAAAAGAATGATTTCTCATAATCCTTTAGATGATTCCTAGAGATGGATGACCGTTACTAAGCTTGTGAAGCTAGCAAGTCTCAAGTGGAGGTGGCTCGAGGATTTCGATAGGCACCGAAAGCAGTCTTCCGGCAGTGGAATTAATTCCAAACAAGTGATACTTTCAACAAGAACATCTGCACAGGATCACTATTTGGCACTAAGCGCATGACGACGTACGCGGACAACGGCTCCTCAGCCGGCTCGTGGCCTTGCTGCTTTGCCTGAAAGAATAATTTCCATGCAAACCGTCTACAGACTTCTTGCAGAGATTGACCTTTATGCCCGGCGTCTAGTCTTGCATGGTCTTTCGACTACATCCAACAGCAAAGACCAGGTATTATGGAGCCAGAATCATCAGTGGTGGACAATACAAGAGTGGGGTCGTGTGCTTTTTAGAGATGAGTCAGGATACACCATACGGTGATTCTCATCGAGTCTTCATCAAGAGAAAAAGTACAACTCACTTTCATCCTTTCTACGAACAAAAATTGACAGATTTAGTGATAAAGGAATCCTTGTATGTGATGGCGGGCAGTCGTACAACACTGTACGTGTCTTCGATGCGGGTACTGTCAACTAACAGTGCTGTAGGGATGAGGTCCTTGAAGCCTAAGTGAGGTTGTTCTGGTGTTATAGATCCGGACTACATTTTTATGGACGATAATGCACGGACAGATAGAGTAGTACTGTGGAAGAATTTCATGAAGAGAATATTCGCCGTATGAATTAACCCTCGAGGTCTCCGGATTCCAATTCTATTGAACGTGTTTGGGATGGTCCAAGAAGAGTATAGTTTAGTATCATTGACAGCAGTTTGCTACCCCTCTATTCATTTTTGACTCCCTGGATAAATAGAATCGGCAAATGAGATTTTTTCAAACGAACTATAGATTCTTTCACACCCTGAGACAAAACAGCTATAGAGTGGACTCTTGGTTATTTCCCCTATTTTTTTCTTCACCGACACCCAGAGATAGAATAGATTCACTAGATGACATTTTCTTTACAGCGAACTATGGAAGGGACACGGCTGTCTATTTTTTCGTTCCCTCTAACATGTGATCTTGCCACATGAAAGGAAGGAAGTGTCGGCTATTGTGAGGATGAAATGCCAAGGGTGATATTCTCAGTGTCAAACTTACAGGTCGATTTATAGACCCTTCATAAGATTTTCGATGCACGCGCGCGCTGACCAGAGGATTTCAGTCCAGACAGACTTTATTCCAGGAAGAACCAATAGTGATTGGCACTGGGTGCAGACCAGAGTTCCTGCCACAGTCAGTATCTGTAGGGAAGGGGTGAGAGAGAAACACCTAGAGGGTTGAAGAAGACGGTTCGGAAGGTGACCAGACACATTCGCGATATCAGTGAAAAAGCTAAAGAACAGCCGAACCAGCTATAGGCTTCTAAGCAGTGGGAAGACCAGCGAGTTCGGCCAAAGCCATCTAGAAAGGACCAGGCTGTGACAGCGTTTTGATGACGTCACGAAAAGAGGGAAAGCTTTTCTACGCGCATTCGCTTTGTGAGGAATATAAAGCTTTGAACATTTATTTCTTTTCATGCCCTAGGCTAAAATTTCCGCATTTATATTGATTTTTTTTTTTATTTTCACTGAGAATATTTTCTGATGAAAGTTATGCATTAATACGCTAGAATGATGCATAATATTTTCCCGGGAAAAGGGACAAAATCACTTACGAAAGGCTCCTAACAGTATAAGAAAAATCTAAGAAAACTGGCTCAATTAAAAATAATTCAATCAGATAAAATAAAAACATTTCCCTTGCAAAGAAAAATTTGAAAATAAAAGCATTAAAAGGCATATTAATAAAAAATCATGGAATTTAGAAACTTTTTTGCTGGAGTTCCTTTTTCCTGTGAAATGACATTTTTTATGCCCATAGAATCAATGAATCATAACAAAAGAAAGGATTTAAAAATGCATGCAAAAATATATACAAATATAGAAATGACAACAGTTTTAGACACCATATAGTAATATTATATAGTAAAAATAGATTCTAGATTATACGTTAAAAATATTCAATTTTCATTCATTCAATATTCAAAAATTTTAAAATAATTTCAATCCAATAAAATAAAAAAGAAACATTTATATATATACTTGTAAAGAAAATATGAAAAGTAAAGTATTTGAGGCATATTATTATAAATATATATATATATATACAAATATAGAAATGACAAACAGTTCTAGATACCACAGTAATTATATAGTAAAAATAGATTCTAGATTATACGTTAAAAATATTCAATCAAAATAATTCATTCATTCAATATTCAAAAATATAAAACAATTTCAATCCAATAAAATAAAAATTTACTTGTAAAGAAAATAGGAAAAGTAAAGTATTTGAGGCATATTATTACATAAAAAATGCATATGACATGATCAGTTTAGACACCATAATAATTACAGCAAATATAGGATGTTAAATATATATATACATTAGTAAATAACTTACCTATAAATAATCAGAAAAAAAACTTTTCATGGAATATATCATTCATGAGGCAACGTACTGATTAGTTTAAATTTTGAATAATTTGCATTTGTGATGATATTATTTAAACTATTAACTACATTATTTTATGCATATGCATAAAAATTCAATATTATCTATGGAAAAAATATCTAAAAAATAAACAAAAGTTTTGAAATTAAAAATAACATTTTACATATACTTTGAATGCAAAAAATTTTTTATGAAAATAATTTAAACGAATAACGTAAATAAATAAATAACTTTTCTTCAAATAATAGTTTTATGAACAATTACCCCGTTCATAAAATGTATATAGATAAAAAAATTAGGGGGGATATACATGCACAATGAATAAAATACGAATTGATAATTGAATATTTAGATAAATAAAACAGAAAAATATAAAAGCAAAACATTAATTTAATTGGCCTTAAATTTCTTCATTTTTCGGTTATCCTTCACGGTTAAATTTCTTCATGCGTTTTTTTTGAATAATTATTTAAGCATATGTTCCCAAATGTAACGAATTCTTTTAAAATATGAAAATGCGGAATGTTACAATTTACACAAGGTGAATGAAACAAATGAAAAGACATTCACAATCGTAATTCCAGATACGCTTCTGTTATGCTTGTAAAGCAAGATAATTGGCAATCAACTTAGAAACTTCGATTCGAATGTTTTCGATATTAACAAATTAAAATGAAATATTGCGTTAAAATGACTTTCATAACAATATCTGTGGGCATTTTTAAACCTCCTCTATCCAGAAGTCTCAAATATTTTGTCCCTTCGATATTTTCCGAGTCGATATTAATGTGCTTATCTAAAACAAATGTATGCTTTCAATTGGAGTATTCGAATTTTATATTATGCACACAATATATATCCCGCTATATACATTAAAGTTTGATACTCTTCTATTGAAATATCATCTGGTTTATTTCTAATGTTTAATATTTCGTTGAAATCTGTAATATCTACTTTAACATGAAATATCTCATCTGAATGATTTGAAATTAAATTTTTTAGTGAGATAGTACCATATTTATCTGAGTGCAAAGTTAACACACTTTTAATGCGCAACTTTTTTTCAGCTTGCAAAATTTCCTGCACAGTGACATGATAATTTGCTCCAGTAATTTGTCTGTATTGCCTAAATCTGGCTTCTAAATTATCAGTTTGGAACTTTCCAGTTAAAACATATTTAAAATTCTGCTTCGTCAAAAGATACTTTATTAGTTCTGGGATGGTATTTACCGTATTGATGAAAAAGGAACACTGATTTTCAATTTAAGATTTTGACCCTTAGTTAGACTTTTAATATTCATTATTTGCCAGAAATCTAAAATATGTTTGATGAATATTTGCAGTGTCCCTAAACATTTCTGGGTAGCCTAATTTATCTTTTAATATATTAAGTGCAGTCACATTGCTTTCTTCAAAAATTTTTAAAACTAATTTAACATTTTGTTTCTCAAAATGTGTTGGTTTTAAAGCTTTTAAAAACATAATTTAGGAGCTAATTTAACAATAATGTTCATTTCTTCGTTATAAATTTTAAATAATGATGAAAAAGATGCTTTTCGGATTTGAGAAAATTCGGAAGGATCAGGATTTCATTAAAGTAGAATCAGCAAACTTTCTGATTTAACCAATTATTTCGTATAGATTTGATAAGATGTACTGAATCAAAAAAAAGATGTAATTTTTTGCATTATTAGCTGGATTCTGAATAACACCTTTATGGTACCATTTCACATAGAAAAACAATTTCTATTTACTCTGTTTTATCACTTACAATGCAAACAACTGAAAAAACCCACCTTTTCCATTATGACAAAATTTCTAAAGTCATAGAATGCAAGTCTTCAGCATTCATGTTCTTTACAGGATTCAATGATACTATTTCTTTATTTTACTCAATAAAGGAGTATAAAACATTTAATCGTAGTAACTCTTCTGCTTTCTCAGTAAATCCAATTATTTATTACATCTATATGTAATCCTGATTTGATGAAAATTCATCAATTTGAATATTACCTGTTTCTCATGTCTTTCAGTTCTTTTCACCACCTAGATAATTTTCATTAGCCAGATTGCAAACTTGGGGTAAAATTTAATCCAGATGTAACTCTCTGTAATTGGTCTCACACTTGGAAAAAATTTTATTCCCTTATCTCTTACATAGGGAAAAACATGTGGTAGATTTAATGTACATGCACAAAGAAAAACTATTAAATTACTGCTATACACCCCACGCTATGTTTATTCCAAATTTAATAATTTCATTTCTCTAAAATAAATTTCTGCCTCGAAATTTTCAGCATTACAATTTCAATATACTTTTCCCATGATTGAATAGTCATAACATGATGAGTAACAGAATTAATGGAAGAGATTTCTTCAAAGACATTTACTGGTTTAAAAATATTTAACAATTCGCTGAAATATGTTAACCTAGGAGGATTATTTAAGAATTTTTCCAACAGAAGGGATATTTTAATTCACGATTATTATTAAAAAAACAATAGAAGATCTTTGTATTTATTTTCAGGGATTTTAAAATAGAAGGACAATTTTCGCAATTCATAAAACTTTCACAACTTTCACAATCATGTTTTTTGAACATTATTTTTAGATAAAAACAGATATGAGATTTTCTGCATTAGCAGATTTTCTTTTAAACATTCAAAACTGGGAATTTTTCCTTAATGAAATTAGTAAACAGTTGTTCGTCTAATTGTTTCATTTTTCCTTTTTGTTGAATTGTCACTGAGCGTTCTTTAATTTTTTCATTCAAGTAGGATGGACAACCAGAAAAAGCAAGGATATGCATTCTCTGATAATTTTGGATACACTCTGGGTATTTCTACAACAGTACCAGTCTTGTCTGTAATTTATCTTTTCACAATAAAGGGTTTGGAAATGTTTGCACCTTACACTATTTTTTAGTATTTTTAAAAATCCCTAGGAATTTTTCCTTTTCCAAGTTTGTAACAACTGTTCATCTTTTTGGGAAACGAAACACAGAAAACTACGGAGCCCCGGTTTATTAGAGGAACAATTTGGTACAAACAGTTACGAGGCTTATTATGAAATGTGTACAGCCTTTTAGGTTAAGTTATTAATAATATTTTTCAGTTAATTAAGATTTGACAGAATAAACAAAAAAACTAATTTTACATTTAAGCACTAATTCTCTTATAAAACAAATTCTTTTTAAAATAATCAAAGGATGTTGGCATATATGCGTCAGTTTATTATATCGTGTTCTCAAGACTCAAAAGAATAAAATTCAATGATAAGAATAATACAAATATCGTAACTTTTTCTTTTTGCTTAGTAAAAATCCCGATTAATCCTTTTTTCAGAAAATCCAGTCAATTTATCCCGAGTAATGAATATAATTACACGTGGATAATATCAACTTTGTCAGCATACAAGATGGAAGTGGGAATGTAATCGTTTCTCCCGCCAACTCTTTTTCCCTCCTTTCATCACGTGACCGGTTTCAGGTCAGTCCCGTGTCAGGGCTTTTCTCTCTTCTAGATAGCTTTTGGTTGGCCATTGGAGCGAACACTATGGGGGAGCGTGACCCAAAAACGGACTTGTTTGTTTTCCAGTGAAAGACTGCAAGGCAACGAAGATTGATACCGAATTCCGGAAAATAAGGTTGCAGGGAACTACTAGAAACTCCATTTTGGCGAATCGCGGATATTAAGATATCCAGTTGAAGACTCTTAAGAACGAGCCCAACCGTCGACGATACCCAGCATATGACGTGCAAAAGACATATCTTAGAAATCTCATAAAATGTGTTAACTTTTGTAAATAAAAGTAATTCTTTTTTTTTTTTTTGTAATGGAAACTGTATGATCCCTCTACCACACAGGAGGCGTCATCGGAATCTTTTTCAAAGCCTTATCCAGTTTCATGTTTGAGGATTGATTTTCAATTATTTTTTATTCAATCCTCCATGAATTATTTTTTTATGTTGCTAGTAAGAGATAAGTATTAACTCGCAATTACTTGAAAATTTATTTGCAGCTGGACTAACGATCACGTCCGTTAAAAATATTAATTCTTGAAATTAAGAGATTTTATTTGTGAAACTGATTTCTTCTTTATGAAATTCATATAATTTTGTTACATTTAAATAACTCTATATTAATGTAAGAATCTCACACAAAAGTTTAATTAAAATAAATTTTGCAAAATTATTTTAAAGTTTTTTTTTTAAACATTTTGGGGGTTCATTCCCTCCTTCAAATTGCTGATTCAATTAGATAGTTTAATAAAGATTATTATCGGAAAAATTTTTTGAAAATAAATAATAGTTTGAATTGTAAGTACTTATGCTATCGATGTAAATCAAGATATCAGGACTTCATAAAAAAAGACGTGCTTTCAGACTAAGAAAAGAAGTTCCTTTGAAAACCAAATACTTTTAGAAAACGAAGCGATGACAGCGAAGCGACACAGGAACTGATCAGTATTTCATGTATTTACACTTTCCGACGACTAGTTGCACAAATTCTCCCCAATCCAGGGTGAGTGTTACTGTTTCTCTTATTACACTTTTACCAGAATGTTGGGGGCGCAAACAGACATTTCTCCTTCCAAGGAATTCGGGGTGAATGGTCGAGAAATTTTCAACGGTGTGGTCAACTAAAATTCATATCGGAGGTCAAAATCCACAGAAGTCAAAACTAGCTACTTCAGATTATTTCAGCTCCGTATCTTTCCCGGGAATACGAAAAATATGATTTCCCTGGAAAGAAACCCTAATCACATGACATTATAAGAGCCATTTTTAAGCAAAGTCCCCCTCTCAAGAGTTAAAAGTCGCGCTGTTGGAAAAATGGGCTTAGTTGACACGAACATTTTGTCAAACTCGTAAACAGCTCATTGGGAGGCTAGTATATCAATATACGATGGTCATACTCCATATTAGACAACTTCTTCCGAGTTAAATGTGGCCGCGGTAGCCGAGTGGTATAGGTATCGGACCGTGGCTTGCCTTGTCGCGAGTTCGAGCCCAGTACCACTAAAAACCCCCGGTGGGCGCGATCACGTTAAATCTGTCAGGCTGGTACTCCCGTTGGTATGGTGTGGTAGTTAGGAAGGAGGTTCCAGCTCAGTTCGTCCACGTCCGACCATGGTTCAAAAAATTTCGTGGGCCATCGCCAAAAGCCCTCGTGTAGCTGAACAGTGCAACGTTAATATTCAATCATCTTCCGAGTTAAATGCTTTATCTCTATTCATGATTTCCAAATTTTTGATATGCCCTGTATTTTAATTCAAAATTAAAATCTTTTCCATATTGTTATGTAGCTGTATTCTTTCTTACAATGCAATATGTCTGATTGACAAGTATGTATCAACCAGTATTTTGACTTCTTATTTGTATTTCACATCGATTGTATAATTTTCACGGCCCTTTAATGTACGAAATATATATATTCCACAGTGATTCAATAGCTAAAACCTTATTCATGTGTGTGTGAACTAATCACAATATCAATTCTTTCAAAGCTTTCTATCAGAATTTTAATTGAAGAATCATAATTTTGATCACTAATTGTGAAACTAGAAATAGAAGATTAAGCATTTCCTCATAGTACAGATTTCAAATATGCAAATTTTTCTGTTTTTTTTTTTTTTAACTTTTCTTTTTCATAGAAGATAATAGTTGCTATGAATTGTAGTTTTGAATTGTTTTCAAAAGTCTAGCTATTTTTTTGTAAGAATTGCAATAGAATATATCGATTTGAAGAAGAGGAAGATGCGTCAACTTTGGTTCGGAAGTTTTCACAATAACCGTTTCTTTATTCTCAGTACTAACAGCTTCGCTACTTGTTTTGGAAGTTGGTTTTCAATTCAGTAATCTTTACAATCCCAGCAAATAAAGAGATATGTGTGGTACAGTCAACTTTAGAAGAAGAACATTAAAAAAGAATTGTACATATTTTAATTTAGTGGTAAAACACCTCACGAGGGCTAAAGCCTACGGTGCGTATCTCAGTTTACGTGACCTTAGGCGCTGGGGGCATGTGCAGATGTGTTTCCGTCAAGTGGCCAGCCTCATGCGAAACCCCCAGTGTTCAGCTCCCAAGCAAGCCTGGGACCCACTATTTATCTACCCACTGAAGGGATAAAAGGCTGAGTTGACCTCACCCAGCCCTGTGGAATAGAAGTGTGATACACTCCCACTCAGCCGTTCGGTTTCGAAAACGAATTGTAGTAATAATAATAAACAAAACAGATACAGAAATACATGCTTTTCAAAGATAACAGGTACCTATCATCAAATGGATGGGTAAAAACGTTGCAATCGTGTTATCTACTATAAACAATCTTGGAATGATTAAAGTGCAATATCATGAAAATAATGTCAGAAAATTTAAAAAATAGTGGATTATAGTATTATGGTAGGTATTGATACATTTCAAGATCGGTTCGTTAGACTCCGTACTGATCATGAAATCCGCATCTACCAATGACAAGCAACTTTATTTCCTTGGAGCGTGCTCAAGCGAAATTCCCGAGGTGAGAACAACATGAAAATCGCTCTCACTTTAGTTATGCCATAATCTATTATGGTTAGTCTTAGGAGATAAATAGCTTTGTTGAACCATATCGAAATACCGAAGAGCAAGTAGGAAATTGGAAAGTTCTCGTTTATTTCCTTAGGGTTTAATCTGAAAATAAAGTGCCCGCCCATGATAGTAGGAAGTGAAAGCGCGGATATACGTAGTATTACTGAACTTGCAAAATTTTGATATTTCCCACCGTCTTTTTTTTACATGTAAGGCTTAATATACTCGCTACTTCTAAGAGGTTTTGGAAATTTATTCTCTTTTTATTTAGATTTTGGTAAGTCTCAAATAATTCTTTTCTTTCTTTTTTTTTTTCCATATTTATGTTTCATTCTGAGGAGACTCAAAGCTGAAATACCTCTCATTCCGGATTACTTTGAACTCTGATGGAAACACACACAACCTACAAACAATAGAAAACATGATGGTGCTGACTCCTAAATATTATAAATCTACTCAAAATGCCCAACCAATTCCCTGAATTGGCAATAAAAGATTTAAATTTGAAATTTACAATTCTTACTTGAAATATACAGAAAATCAGGTGCATCCTTAATCGAGATTCCCCACCTACTGCCATAAATTTGAATTAAAGAAACAAAAATACCCAAGTAGTGACAATAATATAACGCAGCCATGTATTTCCACCAGTAGTGGAAAAATAAAAATGCACCTCATCGCCGCAAGCGCTGTTCAAATATAAAAAGTTTACATCAAATTTTAAATAATTCGGGTAAAAGCCTAAATATAATATGTGGAGGGGTCTAATGAAGGATTCCTGCTTTCGATATCCCAACTAACGTATATCTGGCAAACGTGCGTGGCAAATTGAATTAAAAACTCAAATGATTTTGAAAATGTTTTGAACTGTGAAGAAGTCGTCAAAAGCTTCTCCTGTTTTTGAATTACAATTCTGCATCATTACACCAATGCGTAAAGTTTTAGTTTTTAATCATAGAGCAGTGCTTCTCTCAAAGTTTTACCGTTCGTGACCCAATATTCCAAATCATAATTTTCTACGCCCCCATCATACAATAAATAAACGCATTGGAACTCCAATAATACTCTATAGCCTTGATGCCAAATCCATGATACGATCTCAAACCCAGTGTTTCAAATCAGCGCCTCCTTAGGGGGCGTGATAACCTCTAGTTGGCAAGGAGGATATTAAAAAGTCAAACAAAAAGATTATTTAAAGCTATTAATTTGCCGGAACATGAAACAAACAAAATACATTCTGTACAATAAAAATAAAATACACATTTATACTCACTAAGCACACGCTTTATAAATGTATCAGTATTTCTACAAAGTGTTTTATAAGTAATTGAACAATATTAAGTTAAGAGTAAATACAACAATTAAAGGACTCCATGTGGGGGCTTATTATATATACAATTATATGCCAAAATTAACACTTATCTTGATACCTGTACGGTCTATAATGAATCTCAACTCGCCGAGATTAAAGTTATACCCCAAATACCTTTCATAGACGCGCGTATGAAATGCATTGAGGGGGGATACAGTGGGAACAAAATCCTTTCCTAGAGGGATTATTTAAATTTTTCCGGCAAAACACTGTCAAGTTACTTTATTGTGATTAGAAGCTTTCGGAATAATCTATGATGGGTTCACCGAAATATTCCATTTCGAAAGACGTATATATATGTCCGCATCCAATTAATACATAGGCTAATCTAAGACGTTTGGTATACTGCCGGTGACCTTAAGGGGTTAAAGCCGTATTTAGCTTAGCATCCAGGCCAGTATTACTTTATCCAACAAGTATTGTTATTGTGGCGAGAAAGCGGGGGCAATGATGGAAATTATATGACTGAAAATTGATCGTAAGAATCGAAATGAGAAGCACTGCTTTTAACTTTAAGTGCCACCAGCGTAATAAACGTCTCTCTGCCCAGCCAAAGCAAGCACTTCCCGCACGTATATATTCGCTTCTTCCGAAGTACGGTCTTTTTCTGCACCATATCCATAAAATTGTTCAGGCTTTAAATGCAATAAAGGTATATTGACACGTTTGCGAAGGCTGATTTACTTATTTCAGACTCTTTGCTTCTTTATTCCTTCCTCTCACCCCAGTATTAACTGCGTAACTTCTTAAAATCGGCAATGTTGAATTTATTCCTAAACTGAAATACCATCGCAAAATAAGAATTTTTATATAATTTGAGAGAAGGAGAAATATCCTATGGGGGGACTAGGTAGTTGCCACATGTTCTTTAAACTTAGTATTGTTAAATTAATTATAAACAATGCAGTAATTGCTAAATTATAAGTGTAATTCTTACCACGTATAAAATGTGTATTTATTTCGCTGCCAGGAACCGCATTTTGCTCGTTTTTCTACTTCTATAAATTTACTAATTTTTGAATAATCTTTTGTTTTGACTTTCCCAATAAGTGCTCGCGCCCCCCTAGAAATTGTCACGCCCTAAGGGCGCCTCAACAGTTTGAGGTAAAACGCTAGTCATAGGAAAGCAAATATTTATAGACAAACCTAGCAATGTGAAGCGAATATTTCAGCTCTACCTACTTATCCTGCCCTAATCTGTAAGATGCATTTAACTGTAAAGAATCCCCACACTTTGACAGTATATAAATATCTCAAATTGCATAATGTACAGTACATCATCCGAAACTCCCCAGAATTGTCCTAGAATTTTTATCAAAGAAAGAAAAACAATAGAATTCAAATGTAATCACTTAACTTTGGAGAGGTACCGACGTAAATTCAAAGAACCACACCTGTAAATTATTCTACATTAAAAACAGTTAAAAACCCCATGGAAACAACATGCAAGAATTTATAGTAAAGAAACTAGAAAAACAGATAGCAAAATTTTTCAAACGGTTCTTGCCAAAACTACAGCTTGTATTTTGTTTCTTTACATCTTCTCAACCAATTTTAGGTAACCTTTTAAGTTAATACCTCATGCTATTCATAACCAACCCTTCTAAAGAAGGAATGTAATTATGTAAATTAATCCTACTATGAATGAGAAGCAGGCTTTTAGCGGAGAGAGAGAGCCATGGCAAGCTTATACCTGAGACAGGTGGAGATTTGTCAAAGGTATAATATTATAGAATTATGAGCTGGTTATTACTAGAAGTAAAACTTAAAGCACGATAGTTCTACTGGGGTTATCGAATGGCGATTAGATTGAATCAGGATAATAAAGCTAGATGTATAATTAAAAGAATGATCGTTTACCGCCTAATCACCGCTAATGTGTCAGCGCTTCTACTGGAGGTATCTTCACGGTTTATTAGTTGAAATCAAAATTGTTCTTAAACGCGTATGGAAACAAATTTCAGATTTATTTCGGAACTAGCGATGAAAGCGTTTCCTCCGCATCGAAAAGTCGCGAGAGGAAAGTACGCCTCGGCACGTATAACCCAGCATAAACCCCGGCATATAAAGAGCAAGGCTAGAGGAAAGAAACGAATAGGAGGAAGCAAAGCCCTGCCCGTGATCACAATCATCTGGCAAGGAGACCCACCTGGAAAGTCGGTGTTCTGTTCGTGCAAAGAGAGAAGTAATTATCCTCGGTTTCATCTGCCCCTGTTAAATAGGTGATGACAGAGAGAATCCAGTCCCTAACTCGTCTTTAAAGGACAAAGGAAGCCAGCCCAACCAGACGATCCAGTCCTTGTTCATCACGAGGAGTTGCAATAGAGGAAAGACTAGTTTGGTTTAGATTTGTGCCGTCCAGAATGTCCTGTCCCCGTCTATCACGAGGAGTTGCAACAGAGAAAAGACCAGTCCGGTCAAGACAAGTGCAGTCCAGAAAGTCCTGCCCCAATCCAACACGAGGAATTGTGCCGTAGTGGTATATCTGTCCGCCGAAGATCGTCCTGTTTGAAAGTCCTCCCTGTTCATCACGAGGAGTTGCATTAGAGGAAAAACCAGTCCGATCCAGACAATTGCCGTCCAGGAAAGTTCCATCCCCCCCCGTCGACTCAACAGGAGTTGCACCAGAGTGAAACACCAGTACGTGTCCAGACAAGTGCTGTCCAGAGGAAGTCCCGCCCTCATCGATCACTGGGTGAGGAGCGTAACAGAGTAAGCCATCTTCAGGACGGTCCTAGACTGCCTGAGTTTGAAAGTCGTCCCCGTCCATCACGAGGAGTTGCAACAGAGGTGGAAAGATTCAGTTCTGCCTAGACTTGTGCCATCCAGAATGTCCTATCCCTGCTCCGTCACGAGGAGTTTAAAAACAGAGAAAGTATCCAGTCCGGTCAGGTACAAGCGCAGTCCCAGGAGTCCTGCCCCCCATCCATCACGAGAGCTGCCGAGGTAAGACTAGTCCCGTCAAGATCGTTCTGTTTGAAAGTCTCTTCCCCGCCCATCACGAGAGCTGGTACCGAGGAAAGCATCCAGTCCGATCCAGACAATATCCGTCCGGTGTTCCTACCCCCCGTCGATCACGAGGAGTTGCAACGGAGGAAATACCAATACGGTCCAGACGGCGCACCCAGAAAGCCCCGCCCCGTCGGTCACGAGGAGCGCAGCAGAGGAAAGACCAGACTGGTCCAGACTAGTTCGAGTTTGAAAGTCGTCCCCCGTCCATCACGAGGAGTTGCAACAGAGGAAAGATCTACACTAGACTTGTGCGTCCATAATGTCCCTGTCCCTGCCCGTCACGAGGAGTTGCAACAGGCACCTGTCCGATCCCACAAATTGCCACCAAGGTCCAGTCAGAAGATCGCTGTCGTACAACTTGAGGAACCGTCAACAATGGCGGCGTATAACGTCCAGGAGCCATTATGTTCCGCCAAGCTGAATCGGAGTCATTAGAGGTGCATTGGGAAGATAGAGCAGAAAGAATACAAAATATGCATGTTTGTGCCAGGCTGAGCCCCTTTTATTTTTACTGACAGGCAGTTAGGTGATTTCAACAAAAACGCTGTTGTATTTCTATTTAAAATACAAATTTATACTGAGTTGCAAGTGATTTTTCACTATTTGAAAAATGAACTTTTGTATATAAATTGTATTCCAAAAAGGTGGAAAATATTTATTATTTACATTTGTTTGCTAATACGTTAAGGTTTTGCTACTTATGCTAGAATTTCTTGCATTGGTTTGTTTTATAATATTGTATATTTGAAAATTATATTTTATATTCGCGTATTGATATTTGCCGGTATTTAACACCGGTTTTTTGAGGAACGCGCGTAAATAGGGCCGAATACCAACACCTTTAACAGCGCAGCACGATTGAGTCAAGTTCGCCGAAAGTGCTAACGGTGATGCGTGCTTAATTATAAGAAAACGTGTATATATGAGGAGCAGGCATATATATATATATATATATATATTTACCAAAGCGATTGATGCTATTTGAAAAGTTGATTGTTGTCACGCATATATAAAATTTTAAATTGATATTTTCTGTGAGTAATATACGATTCAATTTTCACCAGTGAAACGGTCCTGAAAAAGATGGATCGAAAAATTTAAGGAAGAGATGTTGCAATTTAAATAATGTGCATGGCCAAAATTTTGGCCAAACCGCATAGAGGTTTTCCTTGGTTCTTGCCTGGATGTACAGTAGGAGTCTTTGTGAAAGTAAAAGGTGGAAATGTCTTAATTAAAATTAATATAGACGAGCTATTGTTTTGTGTCTTTTTCTATCCAAATTCTAGCATGATGTGGAGTTAAATTTAAAAATCAAATGGCTGGTTTTTTAGATTTTACGTTCAAGCTTCTTTTGTAAAGTAATTTCTATTCTGGTCGTTCAGGACTCAAATGCAAATCACGCCTTTCTCCACGGAAGTGAGTGTGACGGATTTATACACGATCTTCTAACCAATCCCCTTTGGGAAACTTTCTGGGCTATCACCGCTATTTACAAACTAACCCTTCGAAGAAGAGAATTGCATAGCCTCCCACCCAAGAGATGCCATCTCTTTACCCTAATAATAATTGACCTAAATCGGTGGGGTGTGAGATTGATGACTCAAGTAGCCATAAGAAATCCAATTCTATTTTTACCCAATATAATAAAAAAAGAAATCTTACTATAGAGCAGTGCTTCTCAAACTTTCAATACTGACGCCCCCCCTTTTCAATCACAATTTTATCGCCCCCCTTATACATTAATAAATTACTAATCAATACTAATGCACTTTGACGCTAAAGCTACAATACACGATTTTAAATTATAAACCGTACAAATTAAAACATAAGTATTAAATTTTGTATATGTGTTAAAAAAAAAATTAAGTAATAGGATAATTATTATGTTATTTTTCCTTTCTCAAATTTTTTAAATTGGAACATATTAAAATGGGGGCCCAAAAGACAAAATATAGATATCACTAAATATAAAAAAAAACGAGGGCCCAATTTCAAAAAAATTTTGCTTTTAAACAAAACTGAGTGCTAATACTTATTAAACTTGTTCTTAATTCAGCATTAATAAAAGTATTAAATTTTTTTTATATATTTTCTTTTAAGTAATATATATTTTAAGTAAATTATAAATATATATATATATATATACTTTTAAGTAATGGGTTTAAATTATGTTATTTTTCTTTCTCAAATTTTTTTAAATTGAAACAGATTGAGAAAAATTTTTAAATTTAAAAATTTATTTCCTTAAAGATCCATTTCAAAAAGAAAATGTCTTTAAAAAAATACCCTAATCTATGTTTTTTTTATCATATCCTTAAATCTGGCTTCTCGCGAACGTTCATGTGAGTCTAGGCAACCAAACAGACGTCTGTACAAAACATGAAAAAATGTGACCTCGTACTTCTATAATCTTTAATCATTGACCAAATCTCTTGAATGTACATTTCATTTCACATTTTGTTTTACGGTTTAAAAAACGGCAGGGGATTAAACAAAATCATAGATTTTTTTTTTTTAAATACAGCGAGCATTCGACGATAAAAAAAGCATAAACAATACAAGACGGGGGCAAATTGATAGCAAGTTACGAAGGGGTTGGGGATCCATTTCAAAATCTTCGAAGACTCTCAACTGCCAAAAAAGAAATCTTCATAGAGTTCACCCAATGACAAAATTTAAAAAGGGGCAATTTTGTAATAAATCACCTGAATTCGGGATGAGGTGGATGCTGAATTTTCTGCACTGAAAACAAAAGCATTTCGTATCCCTTTTACCATTTTAACATCAACCTTTGTGAATCCGGATTTTCTGCGATTCTTTGAAGACAAAATATAGATCTGAGTTAAATATTAAAAAAAAAACCGAGGGCAATTTCTAATTTTTAGCCTTCCTTTGAAAAACTTTTTCTCTGCAAGAAAATGGAAGTCACTTATAATTATTTAAAACCTTTTTACTGGCTGAAGTACCCCCTTTAACACGAGTTTATTTTTTTAAAAAATGATAATATATTATTCTTGATATAATAACTTAATTGTAAGGAGAGTAAAACCAAGTGCATGACAATGTATACAAAAATGTAAAATGATTTATTGAAATGAATACTCATATTATAAACGGTTTTGAATGAACTGTAATTTTAAGCCTCGCAGAATTAGCATTTAGAATAAATGTTAAGTAATAAAAAAGAATATAAAACTCTAATGAATAGCAATTGTGTTATTTTTTAATATTTAAAGCGAGAAAGCCCGGGATCAGGTGTGCACTCGATACCAACGTTAATGGTCGCGGGGAGAGAAGCAACCCAATTCTTTTTTATAATTATTTTTAGTATACAAGATAAAAATCACAATTTCAGTGAATAATTTAACTAAGAGAAAATACACTTACCTATTTCAAGGATTTTTCTATTTGTCTTTCATAATTTGAGAAAATATTCAATAAAACTGAACTAAATTGTTCCAAATGTGCATGACCTTTATAAAGGACACAAATCACAGACACTTTTTGCTAAAATTACAGGTAAGTTATTTGCAAGCAAAACTGTCACATTTTGTTCACGTTATTGTAATTTTAATGTCCTTTGATGATCGAAAAATATCCTGTTGGACTTTTTCTTGCTTGTGTCTTTTTGACAGGGTGAAGTGCATTTTGCGGTACACTTATGGCTTCATATTTTCTTGATAAAGTTCATAATGTAGCTATTGAAAATTATCCTTTCGTTTCATGTTTATTGCTTTTCTCAAATTTACTTTCGCTAACATGATTAATATGCATTATTTCAGCAAATGTTTCCCTTGTTTGATCAGCTTCAATTTCCTTTCAGAGAGATCACAGATGCCCAATTCTTTTTTATATTCTGCTCATTTACATTTATAAACCATAATCAGTCGTACAACATCACAATTAAAACCACTAAGTTATTCATAGGGAAAATGCAGCATGTTCAAGAAAATATTTTTGAAAAATAGTGGTCGTGCCGGGAACTTGGTCTAAACAAGTACCTTAAGATTCTAAAAAAACGTTTGCCACTCCCAAAAAAGGAGATATGTGATCAATTCATTTTAGCTCCCATTAAGACTGTCATATTAGAGGATTCTCTGTCAAGGTCATTGGTAACAAATAAACAGTTTTCCAGAATTAAACGATTTTTGTATTATATGTTTCAGTATACTCTTAAATTAAAAATCTGAATCAATTAATCCTTCAAAGTGCTCAATATGCTTATACATGTATCATAAAACTCTTTCACATTGTGAAAAAAAAAACAACAGAATTATATAATTTACAACTTCCCTAAAAAAGGGGAAGCAGGTAACCATACCAGTAAGTTTGAAAGCCAGCAAAAGTAATATTTTAGATTAAAAGAAACGTAATAAAAAAATCTCTCATCGTAGGATTACAGTAAAGCAAACAAAATATTTTTTATTATTTAGTTATAGGATCAAAGATAGCTAATGAGCGTTCAAAGTAGAATCTTTTATTTTTGATGAACTTTTTTTACCAGATGATATATATAAATCATATCAATGTAAATCAGTATTTTTTTATTATATCAAAAGTATTTTTTTTTCATTCCAGTAAATTAATTTTTTTTAACCTTTATTTTCGATATGCTCCCGCCCCCTTGAAGGAAGTTATCGCGCCCCCAGGGCGCGCCCCACAGTTTGAGAAACACTGCTATAGAGGGAAAATCAGGAGTGATATATCGTAGCTCTAGCGTAGTTTCGCTCCCCGAAGGTTGCGAATGAGGTTGTTGAGTTGTTGCCCATAGCGGGTTGACCTGGTGTTGTGCCAATTCACATACGTGGCATTAAGGTCACCAGCAATGATTAAATTACTGCCAGAATTAAAAACTTTTTAAAATCCTCTGAAGGAAAATTACTGCTTAGGTAAGTCCTTACGTATGCTGAGATGATATTAATGGGGGAGGGGGTGGGAATTATTAATTTTAATTTGTACAGCAGTGGCATCCATTCCATACATTTCATGAAGAGGGACTTTGTTGTGCGCGATATCATTTTTACAGTAAATAGCAGTGCCACCTTGTGCACGAAGGTGAAAAATACTAACTCTATCGTCCTTAAAAAGACGATAGTTGGCGATCTGGGGGTCAATACCTGATTCGAGCCAAGTTTCCTGGACCAAAAGTAATGAAGGTTTTGCTGTTGCACAAAATCACAGGCTTCGTGGATTTTGTTGCGCAAAGAATTTGCGTTCCAAAATGTGAATTTTTAAGGAATGTTGCACGTGGGCTGGGAAAATTAGGCCTGAAAGGATCGAAGCCTACAATAGGCTTCGAAAATTACACAGGTTTTATCAACTTCCGCAAATGCCAAGCGGAGTGCAGGTAAAGAGTTTTTGAACGCTCTGCAGAACAGCTGCTTATCGACACATTGAGCATCCTCAATGAGAATAAGCAGATCCTTTAAGAGGCCGGCATTTATACTGTCATCTTTGCTAGGGGCCGGGGTCATGTGTCGCACTCTCAACCAATCACGGATGAATATAAATTTGGAGTTTTTAGAGTAGCTTTCCGTGCAATATTTTTGGATAGATTGCTTAGTGTATAATTTTAGCTTTTTGTAAAAATGAGTAATCATGATGATAGGCTCATATTAGAAGTCCAAAAGTATTCTCATTTGTACGATTTAGAGAATAAAAGTCATTTAAATAACACCGTTAAAAATGAGTTTTTTAAACACAGGGCTTTTTTTCATACTTTAAGTAAAATAATTTTTTACGCCTTAAATTTAAAGAGAGAAAGGGAGTTTTGAATGAAATTTAACTTACTCAATTTTGCGTTTTACTAATTTAGTTTTTCGGGGGGATAGTTTTAATTTGCTGGTTTCATATTCAACTGTTACACGTTGTAAACAATTGGAATTATGAACAAAATTTAATTCTTTAAATAACTAGTTTTAATTAATTAATTTTTATTAATTATTGTTAAATTATGGTATTGCCATCCAAAACAATAGTGTATATAAAATTTCAGCTCAATTAAGCGCTTTAAATTTGAGAAAAACTTAAAATTTTGACCCAAATCACCAAAATAGTCGCGAAATCGCCAAAAATTATTCCAACCTTGCTATATCTAACTCTTTCGATAATTATTAGTAGTAAATTAATTTGTATTAATTATAATTAAATTATTGTATTGTCACCCAAAACAGTCGCGTATAGAAATTTCAGCTCAATTGAGTACTTTAAAATGCGAGAGAAAAAAAAGTGTGTATGCTCATATGACCACACGATAGAAATAATAACTTCAAATTTTGTAATGTTATTTCAGGGATTAGTTAGGTGAATAAAAAACAAGATGATATTAGTATTGTCCCAAAATTATTTGGGGAAAAAACTTCGCGGTGGGCTGGATTTTCCAACGCCAAATCCTCTTCGGTTTAGCAAATTTATCAAGCCAAGGCGTATCCTGAAAGGAACCGGTTTGTAGTAACCATATGTGTGTGCGCGCGCATTTTGAAGTGTCGGAAAACCCCGGTTATTGAAGACTTCCCCCACTCTTGGCGAAGTCCTTATTTTGGTGACTAAAAGCAGTCGCCAAGGTACTTTTTTCGGAATTATTTATTATTTATTTTGTGAATAAATTGATATCCTCACCATGACATTTAGATAAAAATCGCCAGTCTCGAAGAAAAAATCAAGCAACTCGATGTGGCCCCAATAATTACACTTGAGCCCATTAAAGTACTGTAAGCCACCATATATTGATTCCAATCCATAGCAACAAGAAGCTGCTTGGCGCGATACTCGATATCAAAACAGTTCCATAATATTATCGATATAAATATATATTTCTTCTACAAAAATGAAATGATTACAAATATTTTGATTTACGTGAATGAAAAAAAAAAGAACACATTGTTATTTTACAGTGAAATTAAATACGCTAGAAATTTAAATGTTATACTCTCAAGACATGTGGAAGAAAAACTGCTTGATAAACGAGACCTCCCAATGGGGGACAAAATATTAAATGTACAACTAGGCATAGAAAAATGCTAAACGCCAACTAGGGCAAACTGGGTCATAATGTTCCCATTACACATCCACCAGTGACAAGTATAACCTTGATCAAAAGCCGAAGACGAACACCTCGAGGTAATAGCAACTCAAAAAGTGCCCTTCGCTTAACATTATGCTAAATTATAAATGCTAACACAACCTGTATATTAAAGTCGTGTTTTAAAAAGTTTTATGAAACCTTATGAAATCTTCGAAATGAACAAATCTCAATTTTGTTGTTTGTAAAGAAAGAAATTATGCTTTTATTTTCTGTGTAAGTTGAAAATAAGTTTAGAGTTTAAATGGTTGTCATGCATTTTTTATCTTCTATTTTATAACGTTTTTATTACTTATTACAAAATCGTTTGATCTTCATACAGTTAAAACTAAATAATAAAATGATATTTACAATTTTACTTTGATTCTCCTAAATTCACTTCTAAAAAAAAAAAAAAATTAAAGGTAACTAATAAAGTTTTATTTTTAGTATGTTTATTGATCGTTTTTATTTACGGAACAGATATCTCGATGAGACCCGACCGCCAACCTCTCGCTAAATATGGCACCAAAAAGGGCGCTTATCATTCTGGTGTGGTAACTTGAGATTTTTTTTTCTCCCCACTGTTTTGTTGAATCCTGGCAACCCTACGCTCAGATTTGCGCGTTATTTCTTCCACTGTTTCAGTAATTAATTATGCATATTAGTTAACTGCTACTCATATCTTATTAAATTAACCAATTAATTACTCAATTTATTAATTACCTAATTAATTGATTAATATTAATAAATAAAGTTCATAAAGTTTAGAATTACTACATTTTTGGAGTTAGTCAGGGAACGTGACTGGACCAACTTTACATATGGAACTGATTAAATTTTTAAGAAAGCTCAGTTTTATAACTAAGTGTCCATTGTTTTTTGTGGTAATGATTATCATAACATTCTGAATGAACCACAAAAAACAAAAATATTAAACCTTTTTAAAAGAGTTGTAAAAATCCTATCATTCTTGCACCTTTTTCATTTACTATTTTACTCTTTATTTCAGGATAAATCAAATACAAGAAAACTATATATTTTTATATAATAATATAACTAAAGCATGTAGATTATTAAAAATTACTTAGTGTAATTAGTATAATTAATTAGTCATAAGTAAAGTATGATTATTCAAAGCACTATAGTAAATTGAAATGATTTAAGTAATTCAATTTTTCTAAACAAATTGCTATTTATTTCAATTATATGATTCTTTTGACTCAAAAATTTGTCTTAGGACATAATTTCCGATTCCAAGATTCCCCTGTTTACATTTTCAGGTCATCCTTATGAGTTAAACGTTAGGCCTAACGTGGCGGTGTATCAACACTGTATTTGGCGAGATATGACTTTCGCCAAAAAATCCAAGATGGCGGCCGCCGGGCATATACGATATCGTTCCCTTATTTACTTTTATTATTAATTTCTGGGTCTGTAATATTTTATTTATTGTTGTTAATCATATTGTTTCAATATAGTTAAATTTGTTAAAATTTCAATTTTTTATAAATAAATTTATAAATCGTTTTGCATTTTACCTTTAATAAACACACAATTTGCATTTTTCTTTTCTTTTTGTTGTTCCAAAAATTAACTTAATTACACAATGGACGTTTTCATTATTAATTAGCTATAATTCTGAAATTAATGAAATAATAATTTGCTTGATTTTCATTTTAACACTGTTTATCCCTGTTTTTGAGTTCTTTATCTGTGCTATTTTATGTATTGATGTCAATCATATTTATTTAAAATATATAATTGTTTGACACTTTTGTTTTTATAAACATTTTTTTTGGATGCCGTACCTTATTAAACACATACAATGTGTATGTGTGTGTAATGAATCCTTTTTTGTTAATAGTTGTGATAAGAAAAATGGTCCTGTAGAAAAACAAATTTATTAACATACTTTACGCGCAAGACATTGTGAGAATTGGCAACAAGTAAAGATCAAGGAAAGAGACAGAATAATCGACTCATACTCTTTGCTAGTTAAATAGAATTGGAAAAATAATAAGTAAGTGATAATCATGTTGTTAAGGAAAGGAAAAAATAGTTTTAATGAACTGTGTGGTAGCAAGTGGCACATGGTTCTGCTGTCAATAGAAAATGAGTGTGTTTGTGGGCATACCTGGCTCGCCATATATCAATGATATGGGGCCCCCAAGCTACAGGTGCCCCAACATGTGTAGTTACAGTCCCACTAACAGGGTTCCTATATCTAAAAATGGGCCCCTATGGAATTTTAATATAGGGCCCCCTCAGAGCTAGCTACGCCAGTGGTGTAAGCTAATTATTTTTCTAGGAATACAAAGTAAATGAAAAAGTTGGATTTAATCCTTTTAATATAAGAAATAAATTGATACTGATGTTTAGAAAAATAATACTTCTAATTAAGATACACAGAAGAAATATGTAAGATTACAATTTCAATTATATAATACTAAGTGATATATATATATATATATATATATATATATATATATATATATATATATATATATATATATATATATATATATATATATATAAATTAGCTGTGGGTAAAAGTTCTATCTTTTTTCATAAAGAAAAAATCAAAACAATTTTTTCTGTTTTTATTTAAAAATTAATCAAAAATAGAATGTCCTTTTGTTATGACTGTCTTGCAGCTTAACTAAAACCCCTGGAAAAGAAGTCCTCTATTTTGGAGACAAAGTATTCTACCACTATCCTTTGGACACCTTCATTATTTATATATTCATTTCCTTCAAGAAAGTTTTGCAGTGACTTGAACATATGATAGTCATTGGTGCAATATATGCTGGTGGAAATAAAGTTTCCCACCAACTCTGTAATTTTTAATGCAGTGTTTCTTGCTATGTGTAATCTCGGGTTGTCGTGATTAAGAATCGCACCCTTTCTGTTGACCAAAAATGAAAGTTTATGTTGAATTTCTTTATTTAAAACATAAAATTAAGAACAGAAACAACTTTCATTTTCTTTCAGCAACTCAAATCATTATACCCAACTTGCTGTTTAACCAACAACACAACAGAATCTTTTTCTTAGGCATCTTTGGATGGGGATGTTGTGGAGTCACCCCTTTGTAAACATATGCTTCTTTTCATCTCCATTCACCAAATGGTCCCTTTTGTGATGAGTAAGATTTGAAAAACGAATTGAAATTCTGTTCCTTAAATTCTTGTTTCGCTTAATTTTTGTGGCACTCAAACAGAGTTTGGACATGAAACCAAGTCTTTTAATGTAATGCTAAGCAGAAGTCTGATGAATTTCAAGCTTGAAGCCTACTTCTGTGGAAGTTAAAGTTATATTTGCCCTGATCATACTGCATAGCACTTCATGACTGACATCTGATGGCTTTCCTGATCTGGAGTCTTCTTTGAAAGAAAAATCACCCAAATGAAATTTTGCAAACCTTCTTTGGCATGTTATGACTCTTACTGCTTCCTCTCCAAATACATCACAAAAGTTTCTTTTTGCCTCCATTGCATGTTTCTCTTTTCGAAACTCAAACAACATGCAATATTCATCAGATTATTTTTCAAAATTATTCTAACCTTTATTATTAATCTACTTAATGCTTTGTTTAGTTACAAAAAAGCTATCTATGTTTCTCCTTTGTTTTTTAATTCTTGGCATCAACACATCAGATCATGCCGTGAGATTGTAGTATTGGACATATTGTCTTGAAAAATTCCTTGGTTAATTTAAATGTAGGTAAGTTTTGTTTTTGTATTTTTCTTGTGTGTTTATTCTTTTTGAAATCTTCTTTTTATAATTATCTCTTTTATGGAAAGTCTTATTTTCAATATTTATCTTTTCTTTTTATTTATTTTTTGTTTTGTGTTCATCACACATGTAGATATAGGCATAATTTTTAATATTAGTTTTTTTTTTCTATTATATCAAAAACTTCTGCTGAAAAGGAAGGTTGGATCCTATAAAGCATTGCTGAACAGTTTTCACTGTCCTAAATCAGTGACCGCTTTAGAAATCATATCAGTTATCCATTTTAGTCCAATGATTCTTTCATTGCATTTTTAATAGCTCCGTATTTCAGATTCTTGGAAATTCTCTCTGTTGTTCTTCAATCTTTGTTTAGTAGGATATTCTTTTGTATCACTTATTTTATACCTCTACTATGTATATACAGGTATTGAATGAGGCTGCTTTGCACCAGTTAATATAAGAATAGATTGTTTCTAGATTTTTGAGATGTTATTTACTGTCAATTTGCTAATACTCTATGTATTATACTAATATTGATAAGTTCATAATTTACGTGATGGATTGTATATACCGTGGGTTTCTAAAAGAATATAGGAGTTTTAATGCCAAGGTGGTTTTAGGGCCAAGCTGTTGTTTATGTTCGCCAAGATGGGCGATAATATTACAATATGGTTAGCTTAATATTTTATCGTCTGTCGATGTGGTTGCCATGGGATAACGTATTAGAAATAACTTTATTCGTTTTTCCCGCTATAACTCCCCTTTTAATTTCAGACGATATCTTTAAAGTTTAACCATTTTCAGTTTAATTTTTCTATTTGCGTCTTCTGTTTAATTATGGGCTACTTTCGAATATGGATACTTCTAAAAATGAGTGAGTACTAGAATATTTTTTTCCTTAAAAGAATAAGTGTTGTGCTTTTAATTATCGCTATAAAATAGTTTATTTCGTTTCAAAAATGTTTTTTTTACGTTCTTGTTCGATGATACTGTTGAAGGAACTTGCAGTGCAAGTTTCGCACAAGCTTTCACTACTTTGTAATTGATATTCTAAATTACTTAACATACATTATGTAACAATTATTTTATTCATAATGAAAAAAGGCAATTATTACTATGTGTAATCATCATATGATATTCGTTATTTATAATTGTTTCTTTTTAGCATTTATTTATAACTATTTTTACATATTTTGTTATTTATTTATAATTAATATTGTTATCTATTTTATAATAAGTTATTATTTAATTATAATTATTATCGTATTACTTTATACTCATATCTTATTTATTTATAACTATTTCTTTTTTGTTTATTTATAGCTATTCTTATGTTTATATAGTTATGTATTGGCGAGCTCTTTTATGCATTATTTTTATTTTTTACAATTCGACGATTATTCTTTTAATAATTACTATTTAATTATATTACATGATTATTATTTCTAATAACCGTTATAAAATCGTTCTATATGAATATTATATATAATACATAAAATAATATAAGATTATATTATATGCTGCTATAATACATATTAGTTCATGTTACTTTCTTTATTACACATAATATTATTATTCATTATTTATTGATTGATCTAGGTTATTCTCAATCTCTTCCTATATATTTTTATTTGAAATATATTTCAATGTACAGTGGTACCTCGACATACGAGTTTAATTCGTTCCGCAACCTTGCTCGTATCTTGAATTACTCGTATCTCGAAGCAAATTTCCCCATACAAAAATACCTCGCTGAACTACCATTAATCCGTTCCAACCTCCAAATGTCACCCCAGTTATTTTGTTACGTGGTTTTGAATAATTAAACGTATTTATAAATAATATCAAATATTTATTGCACAAAACAAAAAAGAGAATGTAAAGAAATAAATTGATGATTCCTCACTGGTCTTTGCCTTTTCGCTACATTTTTCGCTTTCACCCAGTAGGCCGTTTAGAAAAAAAACATGTCCAAGGAGGTTTTGTTTCTTCTCCCTCTCAGAATGTTCCGGAAATGAGTTAGCAAGTGTCATTGAAAAGGTCAGATGCACGACCTGTTGCAACTTTTTCTTGGTGTTTTTTTTCCACGAACTGTGAAATCCTCCCACATTCCTAAGATCTCCTTTATCTCACTTGTAGAAATAACCTCCTCCTCTGGACTCTTTCAAAACCACTTTGCATAACCCTCAGTATGCTGCTGTGACTGTAACTCTTGTATTCCCTCAGTCGTCGTCTTGGTGTGTTCTCGATGAGTCTGTTCACGTCTCTCTTTTCCACCTCTTAGACCCATGGATTTCCCCAGAGATACAATCTCCTCCTACTGGAAACACCGGGTTCCAATTCTTCATAGATCCTTTCAGCTACAGCTTCAGGCCACAGCTTTTTCCATGCAGAGGTCAAGGTCCTCGCTGTAACCCCAACCAGGCCTGATCAGTCAATTTGCAGGCGCTACCGCTGCTAACTGATCGATGGCGCGACTGCGTGTTACCATCGAACCGGACTCGTATTCGCTCGTAACCAAGCAAAAAATCACTTGCTCGTCGTGGCTCGTATCTCGAAAAAACTCGTATGTTGGGGCACTCGTATGTCGAGGTACCACTGTATTTCAAAACAATTCTTTTAAATTATTGTATATCATTAAATTACGCTAGGCCACCATATTGATTTCATTCCAGCAACAAGCAGCACTTGGCGCCATTACCCTGTTATCAAATTAGTTCCTTCATCTAAAAAGCAAATCAAAGCACAAGATTGCTATGTTGACATTCCAAATGCAGTATGTTAGAATGATACGTGAAGAGGAAATACTGCAACCAAAGTTTAAGAACCGCTGCTTAAAAGCATGATATTAACAAAATACCAATAGAGTAAGATCCATTTCTGTGTGTTTACAGTCTTTTCTTACTGATTCTTAACACTCATTTTAATGGAATATTTCACCTTTTACCCAGTGGTGTAGCTAGTTCCTGATTGGGCCCCATGTCAAACTGTTCTTTACTTTTTACAACTGTCTTGCACAGCTTATCTAAACCCTGAAAGAAGTCCTCTCATTTTGGAGCACAAAGTATTCTTCCACTATCCTTTGACACCCCTCATTATTTATATATTCATTTCTTTCAAGAAAGTTTTGCAGTGATTTGAGTATATGATAGTCAATGGTGCAATATAGGAAGTACTATATGATGGAGGAGATAAAGTTTCCTACCAACTCTGTAATTTTAATGCAGTGCTTCTGCTGGTGTGTAATCTCAGGTTGTCGTGATTAAGAATCGCACCCTTTCTGTTGTCCAAAAATGAAAGTTTATGTTGAATTTCTTTATTTAAAACATCAAATTAAAAACAGAAACGACTTTCATTTTCTTTCAGCAACTCAAATCATTATACTCAACTTGCTGTCTCCCCAACAACACAACAGATCTTTTTCTAATGCACACCAGCTTTGGATGAGGATGCCGGAAACATTCTTTTGTATACATATGCTTCTTTTCTTACCATATGTGTATATGCTATCTACTTTTCATCTCCATTCACCAAATGGTCCCTTTTGTGATGAGTAAGACTTAAAAAATGAATCGAAATTCTGTTCCTTAAATTCTTGTGGCACCCAAAAAGAGTTTGGACATGAAACCAAGTCTTTTAATGTAATGCTACAGTAGTCTGATGAATTTCAATCTTGAAGCCTACTTCTGTGTTATTATAATTCTGTGTTATTCTGTGTTAATCAACAGTTATCCATTTCATTCAATGACTCTTCTTTCATTACATTTTTAAAGCTCCATATTAAGACTTGGAAATTTGGTAAGTTCTCTAATCTTTGCTTAGTTGGATATTCTTTTGTATCACTTATTATATACCTATATTATATATATTTAAGCATTAAATGAGGCTGATTTGTTCCAGTTAGTATTAGAATGATTGTTTTGGTACTTTTGAGATGTTATTTATTTCCTTCTCAATTTGCTAATATTCTATGTATTATATTAACATTGATAAGTTTCTGATTTAATTCTCTTTTTCATTGGCAATTTTAAATTTAAACTGAATCTTTTTTTTTAAATTAGTATACGTTATTGATCTTTCATTGTTATTAATTATTTATTTTTTTTGGCTTGATTAAATTATTATTTTTTTTTTAGAAAGTTTTTGTTTAATACTTAAAATTTAAACAAATGAAAATGAATTTTATTTTTACAACGTGATGTTGTATATACAATAAAAAAAAATTCATTAAAATTTAAAAAAATTTTCATAGAATATATAAAAGTTAAAACATTTTATAGTTTTTTTCTAATACTTGAAAAAAGATCAAAAAAAAATTCCCCATCATAGTATTTCTTCCAAAGTATGATTATTTAACAGTATTTCAAACATTCTGTAATAAATATTTAAATTCAAATTGTTGTATAAAGATTCATTCGAAATTAAATTGTTTATCACATGTTAACCAAACAAATATTTCCTTACAATTTCAAAAAAAATAATGAATAAATTAAACTTACATATATCCTAACAATAACACTGAAATGGATTTTGAAGAATAGCAAAAAAAAAATCATTATATGAATAATAGAAAATAACAGTTAGATCATGTTATTTTTATAATTTGATATTTTTTAAAAAGAATATATTTAATGCCCTTTTAAGAAAAGTTTTGCTTTAAAAAAAAAGGAAGAATGTATTTATTATTGCTGAGAGAGATATTTTAAAAATAAATACAATGTATATTTCAACTAAAACAAATTGAAGCATAAGATTGCTTTTTTTAACATTCCACAAACGGTTTTCGGGCTGATAGGGAAAATGGACTCCCGAATCAAAAGTTTAAGAACTGCGTTTTTAAACATGATGCTAATAAATACTTTCTCAATAGGAAGATCCAGTCGAATTACAGGCTTTTTTCACGATTGTTAGCACTCTTTTTAAGGAATATTTCACTTCCCAGTGGAAGTGTTTTGATTGGCCCCCATATAAAAACTTTTTTTGGAGCCCTTTTTTCAATGGAAGCCCTCTTAGTGGTACTGTATTTACACATGTTGCCCCGAGCCGGGGGCCCTGTATCATTGATACATGATAGGGGTAGCTACGAATGCTTTCATTCTGTGTGCAAATCTTTCCCCCTTTTTAAAACTGAATGTGCTCAAAAACCCTAACATCAGTCCCTTTATTTTTTTTTGGTACTTTTGTTCTTTGTTTTCATTTAAATTTTTAAAAAGATTTTCCCGACCCCAAAAGTTATGATTTATTTAATATTAATTTTTTATTAATTATTTTTTAAAAATGCCCCTTTTCACAATATGTCCAAAGAGCCAGTGCTAAAAATTCAAACCAACAAAACCTCATGATAATTTTTTTCCCATAATAAAAAAAAGCACCGTCAATGTTACCACATCCTCTTTTAAATTTTTGAAAAATTTTGATATTTCTAACTGTTAAACCCAAAAAATTATTTACATGTAATATCAGTTTTAAAATTTAAATCCAATATAACATATCAATTTAACATTAATTCAATATGAAAATTTTTAACTTTCATCATCTTTTTCAGAATTTGATATGATTGTTCAAGGTCCTTCATCGAATGAAAGCTAGTTCTAATTTTGAAAGGTACATGGCAAATGAAAAAAAACCTCTGAAGATTTCAAACGTTTGTATACTGAAAACAAAGTGTACAATAATTCTTTTTACTGCAAATATTTTGTAAATCTTTGCTTTCAAAAACTAATATTAGTTGATGTTTGAGTAATAAGCTGTGGCAATGAATATCAAAAGAAGTATTAGTACCCAAAATTATAAGGAAATTGAAGCTTAAGCTGCTGTTAGTCCATTTAGACATGGATTACAACTGTATTTAAAGGTTTCTTCAAAAGTTGAATATTGACAAAGTAGTTTCTTTTCTTCTCTCACTGGGATATGAAAATTTAACAATTGCATGAATTAAAATGAGTCAAGGATTCTCAGTGCTCTAAACGAAAAACAAATTAAGGATTTTAAAAAAAAAGAAATTGAACACTATAAATATATAGTGTTTTTCTGAAGTTGTTAATTATTTTGGGGAAGTATTTAATAATGCTTATAAAGTGGAAAAGGAAATATTTTTGAGGACTATTTAAGAAATTCAACTTTTAAACTATTATTCGATCTGATAAAGAACTGCAATATAATGAAGGCAATATTTGATAATTAAAAAAAATTTTTTTAAACATTCAGCAGACAATAAGATTATTTTTATTTAAAAGACCTAATATTATGCAATGGTCCAGTTTTAAATTACGTATTTAAAGCTATTTCACATATTTTGTATGTGTATTGCTTTATGCATTGAAACAAGGTTCATGCCCTTTTGAGTTATTGACGAAGAAGTTCTATCATAGTGTTTATTTAAATTTTTCTTCCTTTGTTTTCAATAAGATAATACTCTTTATTCTTAGGTTTCTCTTGAATACAATTTATTAACTATTAATTGAATATATTCTAGATTTTTTTTTATTTTAAGTAAATGCTCTAATCAATCTTTTGAGCAATTGGAAGTACCATTCTCAATCTGTATCAGAAGCTGTGATGTCTAGTTGCATTTATATATATAATTTTGTGCACAATCTAACCAAAACAAAAATAGTTTTATTCTTTGTTGCATTAACCTTTTGAGGACGGCTGGCCGATATATCGGCCAACAGGAACAGACCCTTAAAAGACGGCTCTGGCCGATGTATCGGCCACGCAATGCTTTCCCCTTTTAAAAGCTTTCGAAACAGCATGAGGGCCTATTACAGCTTTGGAACATCGTTTGCTTGACCGGTTTCTTTTTGTATTTAAAAGGGAGGGATACAGTTCCCTCTTTTCACCCTTATCCTGAAAATCCCTCTTTCTTCCCTTATGCTTAAATTCTCACTAGCGGAGTGCATAGTTATTTTGCAAGCGATTTTTACATCTCGATTACTTAATCATTTCATTTTAAATTAATTTGATTCTTTTTTTTAAAAAATTCAAAAATGAGTTTTAACTTTAACTGGTGATTTTTTAAAATGATTTTTATTTTATTTTTTCATACTAAAGAATGTCATTACGTATTTTCTTAATGCATATTTTTTTACAAATACAAGCATAGCTCTCTCTCTCTATGCATCTGCCAAATTTAAAAATACTACTGTGCTCTACATTTTTATTAATTTTTATACCTGTAAAACAACTTAAAATATATTTGTGGAGAACTTTAAGCAATTTTTGCATTCAATTTTTGATGAAGATTTATGCATTATTACACAAGGTATTGCTGTACAAGAACTTATTTTTACTGTTATCTTACGTTATGCTTAATTAAGAAGTTTTTTTAAATTTTTAATTTTAATCGAAACATAAAAAAGCCTATTTTTAATCGCGTATAAACAACAAAAAACGAAAGAAGAAAAGATATTTGCAACAACAAGAAAATTACAGAAATATTCGTTACAGATTCTTAAAATTATTCGTTTTAGTTCTTCAACTTTATTTATAAAATGCAAGAAACTAACTTCGACATTTTTTATTTTGACAATTGATGTATAAAAGTTGAGTCTGCGAAACAGAAAATATTAATTCCGATATTTTTTCTTTCAAATTTGTAGAAAACGTATATTACGAGTTCTTCAGCATAAGAAAAATGCCCCGATTTATACAAAAGCCTTAAAAGCAAAAATGAAATCCTTGCTTTTGTTATATATTATACTTTGAAAGTTCTACAGTGTTAGATTTCCTGATTAAAAAAAAATAAAGTAAGTTTCCTTTATAATATATATATATAATAATTACAAAAAGTTTGCAAAATGCTCTAAAATCTATCTGAAAAATAGATATAATCAGAACGTAGTCTAATAGATAGTTATATTGAAGTAAAAAATGTTTTTTTTTCGCCCAGTTATTCGTAAGTCACACTTTTTACGTATGATAGTATAAATAAAGGAGTGTTCGGGTGCGCTCTAAGGCTATTGAACGTTTGAAACTCTGACTACAGAATCAGATGGTTCTTGTAAATGAGCATGAAAGCAGGTTGTAATATATTTTACATCGACAAAGAATGCTTGTCCCTCTTGATTATTGTTGATGCTTCGGGTCATTATTGATTATCATATGCCTTTTTTTGGTGTAATAAAACCTAGAAATGCACATCTGCCTTCTTGTAAATCTTCCAAGGTTGCTTTCAAGTAGCCGGAAAACTATTCTTGCTCTTGTTGCCGTAATAAATCTTTAGAGTGCATTTCCTTTTCAATGAAATTGTCGCACATAGGATAAATAGAAACTATTCCTACCAAGCCCTTCTTCAAGAAAGCCCTGTTCTACTTTGCGAACGTTATCAGGAGAATGAAAATAATCCTTCCGGGAATTGATACTGTGTTAGATTTTTTGAGATAAGGTAAAATGCACCCATTCACTAGCGGGGGGCGATATTTGAAGCTGAAGTCTTTCTTCGTTTTGAAGAAAGTCAAAGAAAAATTGTTGTCAGTTATCTGTAACCCGACTGTGGAGTCTGTGCGTTAAGAAGGAAAGGTTTTTGTAATTGTTTTGAAGTTGATCGAAAGAGTTGGTTTCGTAGGAATGTATTGGCTCTATCTTATGCACAAAATCACACACCAAAGTCAGATCATTATCGTACAAAAATCAGAGCAGTAATCTTAGAATTTAAGCAATATTATGCAATTCTTTTGAAATTTTAAATAAAAAGTAAGGATTATTCAAAAACTAAGGATATCATTTTTTTGTACAAAAGGTGAAAAAAATTTAAAAATCCCAATATGTTGTCCTTACTCGCAAAAAAACAATTAAGTATAAATAAGAATAATATAATCCTTTTGTATAAACAAGTTTACCGAGATGCATGAAGCTCCTCACACACACACACACACACAGCAACTTAAATATGTTTGTAGGCATAATATTTTGTCTTTGATATCAGCTTATTCTTTGCGTTTTACTATCAAGTAAACTAAAAATTCAAAGTATTTTCTCTTTTTTACTAATGAAAACAATTTATTAATGATGGAAAAAATATAATTTTAAATTTCTATAATGTGTATTTAAAGAATTTATTTTTAGGAACACGAGGTAAATTGATAAATTATTAATATTTCATTTACGAGTTCTATTAGGGTCAAAGTAATAAGACGGACCTCGTAATTTAAATGACGATCAAGTAACGAGAACGATAGCCGTGCTAGAGCCCCCACTTCTTATTTCCACACCATAACAATGTAAGGATTTTGATTTTATGCGTATCAGCTCTGCTATGCAATGGAACCTCTAATCGTGACCATTTTTTAATAAAAACATGTAGAGACTACAATGTCGCACTATTCAACAAGGGCCAACACTTATAGGCTTAGGATATTCACATTTTATAGCATAATTCGAAACACCTAACTGCTATTCATCTAATTTATTTGCCACAGTAAATGTTTTATTATAATTTTCTGCATATATAAAAGAATTAGATCAAAGTAAAATAAGATTTTAAGTTTTGAAAAAATGCTTGTTAATAAAATGTAGATTTAATCTTAGGATTCGTTGTGTACTATGAATTCTAATATATACAATATGGAAAAATAAAAAAAAATGACAATTATACATCAAATCTATCATTCCTTTATGAAAGATATATGAAAATTCTTAAGAGTATTTAAATTTTTAAGATTTTCTGGCATGTTCTAAAAAGAATGTAAAAAAATGACAATTATACACCAAATCTATCATTCCTTTATGGAAGATATATATGAAAATTCTTAAGAGGTTTTAAATTTTAAGATTTTCTGGCATGTTCTAAAAAGAAAAACAATTATAAATTGAGTAACAATGAAGTTTCAAAAAGATTTATGACAATACGTTTATTGACATGCAGATGCTGTGAATACTTGTAAGAGCTTTTAAACTTACTTCATTATCCAATTGAGAAAGTCTGAATTTTACATTATAACATAAAGAGACATGAACAGCAATTGTGCTTTTTATTTTATTTTGTATTTTTAATTATAATTATGTGAAATTTATGAAGAATCATATTATTTACTTCTTATTTCTAATTAGACTATTTTAAGTTTTAACACCAGGTGTGTACCAAATTCCTACATTTAAATGAATTAAAAATAAATTTAAAACATTTTATAACTATTTTAATAAATTTAATTGAAAATCAAAATTTAAATAAATTTTTCTTAAATAAAATCAATTAAATTTGGATTAGTTTGTTGTACCTTTTTCTGCAATGATATAAGCGTTTAATTTTTTTTATGAAATACTTTACATTATCACCACTGTTTTGTGCTATTTTTCTCTATGCTCTTAATAATATCGAAGAGGAAATCTAGGTGAAAAGCAGCTTAAATTGTAAGGTAAAATTTTTTTAAAAATGATATAAATAAATTTTTGAATTTTTTTGAACTGAAAACATTAGTAAATGGTTTCTCCAAGAAAACATGTTTCCCTAAGAAGGAGACTATTTGTGTTTAGGGACTTTCTAAGCTGCGAACATCCCCACTATTCAGCGGGATATCACCGAGTACCCTGCTTCTTTGTCCTCCGATTTATGGTGGTGCCATCAATCAGCTGCAAAAAGGAGTAAACTTCGCTGGAAGCGCTCGTCTTTAAGGAGCTTTTCTCACAAAACCGCCGTCTCCTAAAGGTTAATGTGAAACCAATATCTTATGTAAAGTAATATAATTGTAAGCCAGTTATCTCTTTAGTGCGTATTAAAGTAAACTTTTCTACATTAAAAGGAAAGATGGCTCATGATGGAAGAAACTTAAATCCTCCAACAAAAACCATTATGTTTGTGAAATATGCTACAAGGCTTTTTCTCGAATTGGTAATTTAAAAACGCATCTAAGTGTTCACACCAAAGAAAAGCCTCATGTTATTGAAATATGTAACAAGGCTTTCTCTCAAAGAGGTAATTTGAAAATGCATTTACTTATATATACCAAGGAAAAGCCTCATGCTTGCGATATATGCAACAGGGCATTCTCACACAGTAGTAGTTTGAAAACACATTTACTTATTCATTCCAATGAAAGAAATCATGTTTGTGAAATATGTAACAAGGATTTCTCTCAAAGAAGTAATTTGAAAACGCATCTACTTATTCATTCCAATGAAAAACGTCATGTTTGTGAATTATGTAACAAGGCTTTCTCTCGAATTAGTGCTTTAAAAACGCATTTATATGTTCACACCAAGGAAAAGCCTCATGTTTGTGAAATCTGTAACAAGGCTTTCTCTGAAAGAGGTCATTTGAAAAGGCATTTACTTATTCATTCCAATGAAAAACCTCATGTTTGTGAAATATGTAACAAAGCTTTCTCTCAAAGAAGTCATTTGAAAACGCATTTACTTATTCATACTAAGGAAAAGCCTCATTCTTGCGATATATGCAACATGGCTTTCTCACGCAGTAGTAGTTTGAAAACACATTTACTTATTCATTCTAATGAAAAACATCATGTTTGTGAAATATGTAACAAGGATTTCTCTCAAATTGGCGTTTTAAAAAGGCACCTACGTGTTCACACCAAGGAAAGTCAGGTCATTGATTTTATCAGCAACAGTAGCTAGCTGATTTAAGTTTTCATTGAGAGCAGCAAGAATTGTTTGCGTTCCGTTAGGCAAACGTCCGAGCCACAGAGATTTCAAGAGTGGCTCGCCAACATTATCGCCTGCGAGGGAACGCATGCGCGTAAGGAGCTGTGATGGCCGTTGGTCCCCTAATTCTAAGCCCTGAAGGAGAGTTTGAATTTTAGAATCCTCACTTTCTGAATGCACTTCGATTAAACGCTTTTTAAAGCTTCGTACTTTCCGTTTTCAGGTGGTTTTAGAATCAACTCACTAACAGAATTTAAAATGTCTGACTCAACAGAGCAGACAGAACATTATTAAATTTAGTGATATCATTTAAAATTTTGCCTATATCGAACTGCGTCTCTAGTCTATGGTTTGTGCTAATCGCACAAACCATAGCGCAGGGTTATGTTTCCAAAAAGGTGGTGGTTTGACTGCCACGTAGGATATCTGCAGGGGCGGCTCTAGGGCCGGACAAACCGGACCCTTGCCCGGGGCGGCAAATTTTAAGGGCGGCATTTGGATCAAACTTGAAAAATATTTTTTGTTACAAAAAATTTCATATATTTTCTTAAATATTTTTGGGTGTGAATTTGGGATTTCATTTAACGTATCTTTTTTTTTTAATTTTGTTCTCTGTATATTTAATGACAGTTTTCTTTTATGTTCAAACTTGAAGGGTTCGATGCGGGAATTTATGTTAAATAATGAATTTTCATATGTTTACACATCTTTTACTAGTAGCTTTCTCCCCATCCTGGAGTGAGTTCACAACGGACATTCCTTTCACCCTTACGATGTCCGTGTTTAGCTATCCAAAAGGGGACGGGTAATAAGAGGTTATGGTAGATAGAGAGCCGCAGGATATGTTTTATTTTAGTCTTGAAAGTAGTTACTAAAAGTTGAAACAAACTCTTGTAATCCCCACAATTAGTAGACAGTTTTTCGAAAGGCTTCTTAAATAGACAAATCCTTCTCTTTCATTTTAACTCGTTTGAAATAATAAGTAATTATGTCCTTAATTTTGAATTTTTAGGACTTAAAATAATATATTAAGAGAGAGAAAAAGGGGTGACATTGTAGAGAGGGGCGGCATTTTCCATTTTTGTCCGGGGAGGCAAAACTGGTAGAGCCGGCCCTGATATCTGTTTACTATCACATTCATTAGGCATGTCGGAAGGTAAATAAAAATCTTTTTACATAAGTATATTTTACGTTAAGAAACAAACGTTAGGGGAAAATGAAATTATATTTGCGTAAAATATGAATACAGGATTAAAAATCTTACATGCATGCGATACACAAAAAATTATTTCTTCGCGAAATGGGCAAATAGTTTTTGAAAAAAATTATTCGGCGTATGTTAAACGAGAGTGCAACAGAAATTTTTGAAAAAACATACAGCACACACTAATGAAAAAGAAAAGTATAAAAACTTACTGTTTTTCCAGCGACAGCTCAGGCATGAAATGATCATAAATTGAAGGTGGGAAGAATCCGAGGATGAGATTAAAATTAGAAAATTAAAAAGTTAACGTTATTATCTTTAAAATGAACTGGATGTTAATGGATTGCGTTCACGCGTGTTCAGGTCACCAATGGACTCGATTCATCACTAGAGGGCGCTGCGATAGGTCTGGTATCACGTGATTTTCCATGTGCGATCAAGTAAACAATAACAGCCGATCACTTTACACTTGTGCGCTAACTTTCGAATTTGCTAATATTATTATTTTATATATTCTTTTAAATTCTTTTTTTATATAATACTTTAAATATTTTTAATATATTTTCTAGTCTTAGTTTTTCCCTTTTTAAAA
>BMAV01012210.1:0-19963 GCA_019973955.1 Trichonephila inaurata madagascariensis | reverse complement strand
ACCCCAAAAAATTCGAACAAAGGGCCGAGAACCGAAAGGGCCCTCATATGGGTATTTAATCACTGTATGATTCATCGGCAAGCTCTTGTTGCAAAAGATATGGATGAAGAGTTGCACAACATATTACAAGACGCTGCTAGTACAATTAACTACATTAAATGCAACAGCCTTAACAGCCGTCTCTTCAATACTTTGCAATGAGATGGGCTCAACGTATGAGAGAATACTGTTACAAACCGAAGTCAGATGGCTCTCACGTGGGAAAATACTACGACGGATAATTGATTTGAGAATTAAGTGTACATGTTTTTAAGCGAAAAAAACATAGATTGGCAAGTTATTAGTATATCAATGAAGTTTGGCTAGGAAAGCTGAGCTATTTAGTTGATATTTTCGAAAAACTTAACGACTTAAATTTTAGCTTTCAGGGTGAGAATTCTACTTTCATAACTTCAACCAGTAAAATTCAAGCTTTTAAAAATAAGCTTAGTTTCTGGCAAACTGAACTGAATAAAAACAACACCGACATGTTCCCTTGCTTTAACTATTTTATCAAGGAAAATAATATAGATATATTTACATTTAAAAACATCATTTCCAATCACATTTAAAAGTTAAAAGAAAATTTTCCGAGAAGATTCGAGGATTTTCCTGAAAACGATCTTGCTGGATTCGTGATCCATTTTCCTTCGACATATGCAGTTCACCTCTTCAAATTAGTGAGAAAGAGCAATTGATAGATTTAATGAGTGATTATACTCTTCGAAATCACACACACACACAATTTAAGACTCAGCCTTGCCAAAAATTTTGGCTATCCATGGAAAAGCAATATCCCGTTCTAAGAAAGAATGCCATCAGATTATTAATACAATTTGCATCAACGTATTTATGTGAAACTGGATTTAGCAAACTAGTTTCAATAAAAACTAAATACCGCTCTCGTGTGAACCCTGAAGATGATATGCGAATTGCAATCAGCAACATACATCCGAACATCGATGAGATAATCAGAAACTTGCAGCCACATACATCTCATTAAAAGTAAATTTACTGATTTTTATGTTATACAAAAAATATTTTCTTTAAATTATAAATAATATTAATATGTTTCAGAAGGGATGATTTTTTTATTTGATAAAACGAAAGAAATGCGCCTATTTACATCGTATTTGTGAACATTTATCTCTAGAGGTCGCCAAAAATTTTTTCTCTACAAAAGGGGTCGCAGTCGAAAAAAGTTTGCGCATCACTGACGTAGACGACACCTGTGATTAATTATTTAAATTTAATAACTTTCATATCTGTACGCGGAATTTGCTCTGTCTTTGTAATTTTTCATAGTTTAATAGTGAATTAATTCTCTTTAATTAACATTTTCTCTGTAGCGTTCCTTGACTTAAATAGAAAATAATTTTAAAGATCGTGACAATTATAAAGCCTAAGTTATAGAAAACCTCCATTCACGATAGTGTGAGTGTTGGTGGAATAAAAGGCCATCATTAAAGAACAACAACTTCTGTGTCTGAACCTTTCACTTACAATCAACTTTTAGTAAAGCCTGTGGGGAACTACTCAGACTTATCCTACTATAAATATAATGTAATAAATATGCTTTATATCCTCTCTAAATATCTCAAAGGCCTAGCCATTGACCATCAGGTCATTAGGCAATGAGCTCTTAAATACCTTTTTACAAAACAGTCTAAATTCCTAAGTGCAGAGCATGCGTCCAAATGAGCAGCGTCCATGACTTTTCAGGTTCACTCAAAACGAGTAAAGGTGAGACAGTCAAATGGAAACGAAAAAACGAGGACAAAGGCAGTCATGGCCAGTCAATAGTCGAAAGAGCCACAGCAGTAGTACGAGGAGAGTTCAAGACACAGTCAGGCTTTAATAGCACCCTCCAAGGTTTGTTTTAAGAAATACTGGCAGCTACACTCCAAAAGCATTTTTTATAGATCTTATTAATTTCTAGCTTATCAAAGTGCAGAGGTAGGTCTTTAGAAGACCTTTGGAGAATATCCGTGGCTCTTTTTGCCAAGAATTTGGTCATCTTATTTCCCCAAAGACCACAATGGTATGACACCCACTGGAGAGCAATCTCGAAATATTTATACATTAAATCTGTTTTTGTGCGGTAGATAGGGACTGCATAAGAAAACCACACACAAAAAATTTTTAAATTTCATGAATTCTTACATGTAACAAAAACATTTTAGTGCGACATACTATATTGTATGCGGCATAAAGGGACAGCATAAAAAATCGCGCTTACTATTCGTCAGTTATTTACGAAAGTCATCATAAAGTGCATTTCGTAAATAGTTGAATTAATTTTAAGCAAAAAACTCAATTATTTCCGAAATGTATGAGAAAGTGTTTCCAAACAAAATAAATAATTAAATTACCCACTGAAACATTAAAAACATTTAATTTCTCATTGTATGCATGGAGAAGATTTCACACAAAATGCACATGCACTGATACTCGCCGTATTCCAAAACACGCATCTTCTTGTGATGCATTGGCTCAAAATAGTTTTCGTCATTTGAAGATACGATTTCAATTGATTTATTATCTGCGTTTTCGGGAGACTGTTTTTAACAATTAACAGTGTCTTAAAGTGTATGTATGAGCACTACTAGAAAATATAACAGTGGCACCAACGCCCCCAGTTGAAATTTATACACTGCATAAAAAAATCATACAAAAATGAGTTACAGTGAGACCCCGCTTAACGCGGGGTATACGTTCCATCAAAGTTGAGTGTAATAAGAAACAGTGTTAAACGAGGTTATCTCATCATGTAAATAAAGGGGTTATGAGAAGATGGGTAGAAAATTAGTCAAGTATTTTACCATTAAATTTATTAATTATTTGTTTTTATAACAATAAAACAAAAATTTATTTCTTACAAATATAGAAACATTATAAACGACTATGCATATAAAAATAAATAAAATTCCAAGTCAGTATGTTTACAATTCCGATCATTCAGTCTCTCCTACACTTTAAATTTTCTGCCTTTTTATCAAGGAGGTATATTGGCTTAATGGCATATTGCTTTCAATTTAGTCGTCAATCCATATAGAAAGTTGTTTTTCTATTTCCTCTATTGTATTATTTTTAGAACGCATGATTCTAGTTGCTGAGCTTGTCTTAGTTGCAGTTGCCTATGATAGTATTTTTTCCTTTATTCTTAAGAATGGTCCTTATTGTTGAAGTTGCCAAATTCAATGCAGCACCAGTCTGAGATTGACGTTCATCAGTATCTAATCTTTTAAACACTTGCATTTTAGTTTCTAGTGAAATACTTCTTCTTGTTGCTTTATTTTCGTGTTTTTTACTATCCCTCATGATACAAACTAAAAATCATAATATTTTCCCCTATTGCAATCGTTATATTGTATAAATTTATGCTTACAAATACGTCAACAAGTTTTTGAAACGCTAAAAATACGTTCGTATAATACTGCAGGAAAGAAGAAACACAGATAAACTGCTTCGGATATTGGGAAGCATAACGCTGCATACAATTTCAGGGAATCTTACAATTAAAATAAAACAGCGTTAAACCGAAACAGCGCTAAATGAAACAGCGTTAAGCGGGGTCTTACTGTATCATAAATCAAATCACACAAAAATAAAATCGCATAAAAAAGCACCGCACAAAAACAAGTTTTACTGTATAATGAAATGATATACTCATGCTCAAAATTAAGATCGCAAGGATGTTTTACAAAATTCTTGATTGATCCGAGTGAAACTGAAAGAATTTTTATTTTATATATTTCGAAGAAAAGGTAGAAGACTATATCAAAAGGAAAAGAAGTTATTCCTTTTAAGAAAAGAAGTTTAACGTTAGTTTTTGCAGAATTATTCGATTGAAACATTTAAACATAATGGATTTTTGCTAAAATTTTGTGAATATTACATTAAAACAAACACGTTAACCTGCTAGCAATGAGAATGACTTCTCATAGTCGTTTAGATTATGGTTTCAGTTAGAGCACCGTTGATAGGATTCAAGCTGGCCAATCTCAAGTGGAGGTGGCTTGATGGCTACAAAAGGTATCGAAAATGGACTCCTGGCTGTGGAATTCATTAAAAATGTTTACTGTCCACAGGAAGATCGGCGAAGGCCACCACAGAGCAACGATGTCTACCCATGATCGTTATTTGGCATTAAGCCAGTGCTTCTCAAACTTTCAATATCTGAGGTCCAATATTCAGTCATTTTTTTCATCGCCCCCCTTCCATACAACAACAATGTATTAAATTCAATAATACTATACTTTGAAGCTAAATCTGCAATACGACTTTAACGTCTTAAGTGCAACTGATGTATATAAACGTCTCGTTAAACTAAAGTGATAATTGCCCTTGACTTATATATACGTCTTACTGAAGTACGATCTTTTCTGTGCACTACTATTCATAAAATTATTCCAAAGGTTTGGAATGCAAAAAAAAAAAAAAAAAAAAAAAAAAAAAGATTTGATAGTGTTTACAAGAGTTTACTTATTTCAGAAGATTTGCTTATATATACCTTTTCTTGCCCCCTTCCCCCCAAAATACATTACATAAGTATGTCTACGTGGAAAACGTAGGCAATGGGGGCAAATCATGTATTTTATTTTATAGGTACTTAAGGGATTTATTAAAAACCGGAAAAATTAATGTGTTAATTTTTGTTTATAATTTTATGTATTAGAAGGCCATGGTGTCAATGGTAATTATTATACTTATTCGTAACTTAATATTGCTAAATTAATTATAAAATACATTGTGCAATATTGATACATTTATAAGTGTATTATATCAGTGTAAATGTGGATTTGTTTCTTATTATGTCAGAATGTATTTGTTTTCTTTCAACAAATTAATAACTTTTTTAATAATTTTGTTTTCGACTTTTCATTATGCTCGGCCCCTTTATAGAGAATAATCACTCCCTTAAAGGGGCACGCCCCAATGTTTGAGAAATGCTGCATTAAGCGCACGACAACATAAGAGGAGAAGGGCCCTTCAGCTTACTCGTGACCTTTCTGCTATGTCTAGAAGAAAAATTTCCAGGCAAACAGTCCACAGACGTCTTGCAGAGACTGACCTTTACCACCAGCATCCAGTAGTGTGTGTCTTTTTGACGGCATCTAACAGGAAAAAATAGTTATTACAGAGCCAAAAACAACAGTCGTGGTTACCACAAGAAAGGGCGTTTTTTTTAGATTCACCAACCAGGCAGATTAATTCTCATCTGGAAAGAAAGTGAACTCATTTCATTCCTTCCTATGTAATAGAAATTGACAAATTTGGTTTCAAGAGAATCCTTGTGAGGGGCGGCATAATCCTGGGCAGTCGTATACCACTATAATCCCTCACTACCCTCACTGTTAAAATCTTTCCCATATTGTCATGTTGGTATATTCTTTCTCATATTATGTCTCTGTGTAAATTTCAAGGCCCCATAGTGAATAGTTCAACAGTTTTCACAGATTCTACGTTTATGACTTTAATTTTGGACGTGAGAGTACTTATCATTAAATGCAGATGTTCAGATTGATTCTTTGAACTCGAACCACAGGGATCCTAATCCTTTACTGGATACACTTATAATTTAAATATAAGATATAATTTAATTTAATGTCGCTGCGTCCAGTTGCTATCTTCCTTTCCTCTCCCGAACTCAATTCACTTAACTCTATATCAGGGGTGGCCAACCCAAATGACCTTGTTGGCCACTTCGGAAAAACATAATAACCTCACTGGCAGCACATAAAAATATGTATCTTTATATCAGATTTTTGAGCCCTTAACCAACATTTATTTAAGTAAAAATTTATAAAATAGAATGAATTATTATTATTGCTTTCATTATTTTTCATGTATACAAACATAGATAATATAATAATAATAACGCTATGATCAAATAATGTCTAATTTATTTAATTAATGAGATATTTGTTTCTTAATTCTTTCACTTATTTTGCAAGTCAATCTCAATGCGTGTGTTTGCTCGAAGTAATTAATGTTACAGGTTTTTGTCCGTTAAATTCAAGCGCGATTTGTCTTGGAAAAATTTTATTTTCGAAAAAAAAAGGATTTGCAGGATTGAGGTGTTCCAAAAGCGCTCACAACTTTTTGCACCGGATCTCTTAAATTGAAAAATGTTTTCAAGTAATGTAAAGTAGTATTGTCCAATTCTAAGTATAAAATACGAGGGCTATTCAGAAAGTAAGGAACGTTTCCGTGTGACGTCGCTAGGCGCGCGCCGATCACGTACGTTTTGGTGTCTTAGTGCTCGGCATCTCAGTCGGCGTCCAGCTGACGGGAACATTTCCACGATGCCCATTTTTTCGATATTCCAATTTAAAATGAGTGCTGAAATTGAAAATCCCGCCAGTTGCGAGTGCTGGTGTGTTTACGGTTTTGTTGGCAAAACCAAAAACCATGGAAATTTATGGGCAAATGTGTGAAGTGTACAGAAACAAAGCAATGAATGAAAGTTCAATCCGAAAATGGTACAATCAGTTTAAAAATGGCCGAACTAACGTTCACGATGAAGAGAAGAGGGGACGCTCTAGCATTGTGACTGACGAACCGGTCGTCGTTGATGAAAGGATTCGTGAAACCACCGTTTCACAATAATGGAGCATTTCGCTTAGTTTTCCACAAGTTTCACGGACTTTGTTTTTTGAAATGTCACAAAAAGCTAGGCTACCGAAAATTTGTGCAAGATGGTTGCCGAATTTCTTACAGACCGCCATAAAGGTCAGCGAATGGATCAGCTTGACATTTCTGGAGGCCTACTGCGGCAGGTGATTCATTGGATCAATCATAACTAGTGACAGGTTAGACATGTGAATTTCGAGACAAAATTAAAGTCCGTGCGTGGAGTCACAGTTCCCCAAAGACCAAGAAATATTTAAACCTTGTCACCAATACAATTATGGGGATGTGTTTGGGATAGGCAAGGCGTGCTTCTGATTGATTTTCTCGAAAGTGGTGCCACAATAAACTCTGAACGGTACTGTCAAACTTTGCGCAAAATGGAGAGCAGTTCAAAACGAGCACTGAGGAAAGTTGAGTAAATTTGTTTTGCCACAATGCCTGACCTCACACGGCAAACTGCACCCAAAAAATCCTTAATTAATTCAAATTGGGGGTTTTCCCTTTTATCCACCCTATAGTCCCGATCTTGCACCTAGTGAATTTTTCTTGTTTCCAAGAATGAAGAACTGCAGAAACACAGCTCTTGACGACGCGGATGGGTGCGGTCACTTAGTGGCTGAGAGCGGGGGCGAATTCTATGACAAATGAATTTCAAAGCTTGTCCATTGCTATAATAAGTGCCTCAATTTGTTTGGTGACTATGTAGAAAAGTCAAATTTTAGTCGCTCTTTCTGCTGTATATAATAATTTTTTTTCTTGTACTTATAATTTCTTTTTAATTCCAAAACGTTCCTTACTTTCTGAATAGCCCTCATAAAAACAGAAGCAACGTGCTAAAACAGAAACATTTATAGGGCTTATTTGTTACAAAACACTACACTAAAAACAAAACTATTGCACAAAATAATCGTATTTTGTAAAGTTGTAATGAATCTCGAGGGCAGCACAATTGTTGAAGGTCGGGCCACCCCTGCTCTGTATAGTATTTCTGATTTGCATAAATCGCGTTTCCTTTATATTACAGAAAGAGGTTATCAAATTAAATAATTTGTTGGAAATATTTCCCCTAGAGGATTAGTAAAAGAGCGCTAAGAGAACTCAATACAAAGTGAATAAAAAAAAAAACTTCTTCAATAATAAGCAAAGGTGTTTATCAGTGTGTAATTAGGTTTAGTTCTAATTCTGAAAAAATACAGCTCTTTGTTCTTCTGTTTCTCTTTCCCCTTTTTCAAAAACTATTGAATTTAAAGGTATATCGCAGGTGTTCAAAACTTCTATACTAATGATTCGTTAATTTATTATACAAAAAATACAAACTTTAATACAATTATTTGATAATTTAATATAATAACAGTATATTTTTATATCATTTTTATTGTTGCTGCTTCCAAAATAAAAAAAAAAAAAAAAAATCACATTCTTTTCCAAAAAAAAAAAAAACTCAAGATGCATGAAGACCCCTTACATTTTTTAACCAAAGTCTTGCATTTTTTTAACCCTTTTTTATTTTTTTTTAAAAACCCGCCAAAAAAATATTCAAGGCAGCACATGAGGGATTCAATCAACTTATAAACATTTTCCTTACTAACGTCGAAGCTTAGTTTATTCACACACACACACAATAGATGAATTATTTAAAAAACAAAACAAGTAAAATTAAATCATTCCTGAGCAAAACCATGGCTTTTCAAAGAATTTATTCCGAAAATTATGTAATATTAGAGGAACAATACCGATAACATTTATTTACGCGTATTTTTTTTAGAGTTAAAAATTTTTCATTATATTTACAAATAAGAAAATTTAAATATTTAAATTATAATCTTTACCGCAAACAACACCAAAGGTGCAAATAACATAAAATTTTAAACAAGCATTACTGGAGGGGGAAAGTTAGAATTTCAGCGCAGAAAAATCAAGGCGCTGGGTCACATCAAACCCTATTTATTTGGAGATTTCGAATTTCAAGTTGGGAATTGTATTTTACTTGGGTTTTTCCCAAAAACGATCAGTTATGTTCAAAAAAGTGACAGTTTTTTGATAAAAAATATACGAGTTCGATAGGGAAAAGGGATAGTGGCCACCGAGATTGTGGATCATCTTTCAGGAAATCGGTAGTCGTTGGACGAAAGAAACAACGAAAAGCGAAAAACCCGTTGATGCAGGGCTACAACGGACCAACGTGGTCGATCGCCCACCTCAGTGCACCCCCCGTGGGGACAGGGGAAATTGGCATGGCAGTGATGGATCGTAGTCACATCACGAACCATAACCTGCAAAATTGAGACGTAACGCATCATCCCGTGTCTGGGGTACATTCCGACACCGTTTATAACAGAGTGGTTGTCCGCAAAACGTCCATTGCTTGGTCCCCCCTTTTCGCAAACCACAGACGCCCGCCACCAATGGTGCAAAAAAAGGGATGTGGGTGGCAGAATGGAATGAAGTTGTTTTTACGACGAGTCACGCATCTGTCGCAACACCACGATGGTCGGATTCGAGTCTGAGATACCATGGGGAGAGGATACTGAACAGTTTTTGGGGACCACCCCACGATCCTGCACCGGGTTTGGGTAGGGCGGATTGATATCACTCGCACCCCCAGACGCAGCCGGTACTTTAAAACGCCAGCGCACATCTCCGAGGGTGTTTGGGGCCAGTTACCCTTTTTTCCTTCAGGGCTTCCCCGTTTTTTTAACAGGGTAATGCTCGACCAATGGACTCAGTCCAAATTTTTGGTCAATCACCGATTGAATTATTCCCCGGGCCCGGGTCGCTCTCCATCTTCACCGATAGAAAAAATGTGGTCCACGGTTCAACGATTGACCCAAAAAGCCCCCAGCTACCCGATAACTTTGCAACGGGAAACTTTTGGTCTGGACCGCAATCCAAAGTCTTTGAATCAAGCCGAGGGGGGTGGCAGCGGGGACTCCAACGGCTACCTCATGATGCTGGGGAACCACAGTTCACAGAAGTCTATAAATTTAATCATTTGATACTTGGTCAAAAAAAAACATGTTATCTACAAAAAATTTTTTGGTTACTTTTGTCTTTTTTGGTGTTGCATTTGGGGGCCCAGAGTGTATATGAACATATTAATATATACGCCGATACATAATAATATATAAGCACGTATGTAACAATGTATATGTACAAATTAATACATATGTTTTGTTACCGTGATGACAGTGATTTACATGAGAAAGATTTGAGTCGTACAAAATTCATTAATAAACTACAGTGAAAATCGTCCAACCCTAAACTGAGGGGACTGAAATATTTTTTCGTGACTCATTTATGCATATTTTGATCAATGCATTTCGTGAATTTAGTAAAGTTTTGGTAATCCTGCAAAACATGCAAATATTTTGAATAAAGGATCTATATAACGAAGTCGCAAATCCTGGAAAAGTTCTTTATGGGAAAAACCTTTCCTAGACATCTATTAATATATACTTTTATAAAAAAAAACCAATTTTAAACATCCATATATTTAAAAAATAAACACGCCTTTTTAAATTAATATATGTTTTTTTTTATCTTCTACCCATCAAAAAAAAAAGAAAAAATGCAAGGAAAACTAGAAAAAATTTTAAAGAAGCAATTGTATTTTTTAATATGAAAAAAATATATAATTTTATCAAAAAAGATTAATTTTTTAAGAACATTTTATAATTTAAAGAAAACAAGTAAAATTAAAAAATACATTATTTTAAAAATTATAACACGGGGACAGGGACAACCCCATGAGGGTGAAAGGGGATATCGAAGATCTTTTCTAGTAAACTGGGCAATGGGGAAAAATTTGCACTTATTGGATCAAACGCCCAAAACTTTTTTGTTCTCGGCGATTTGGGGTTAATAAAATTATTCAAAATTTATGCCCACCAAAAATTGTGTTAAAAAAAAAACCAAAAATTTTTCAGAAATATTTTTAAAAAAAAGGAGAACAAAAATTTAATCACAAAAAAAAAAAATTTTTATATAGAAAAACATTTCCCGGGGGGGTTTATTTTTAAAGAAAATCTTAAATTTTTCAAGGCCCGGGAAAAAAAGTCACAATGAAAAATTTCGCAATTAGGGTTCGTTATATAGGGGGGTTCGAGTATTTAAAAATTCAAAGAAAAAAATGAATAAATTTTTAAAAGTATAATTTTCCTTAATTTTATAACATTCTAATTTGGGTTATTGATGTGCTTGAAAATTTTGAAATTTCTTTATTTAAATCTGATTTGAAACACTAAAAATTGTATTCTCATCAACATTTATTTTGGTAAAAGTTTTCAAAACTCTTTCCTCACCCCAAATAATTAGTTCTTTTATGAAAATTTTTACGACGTTTTTTAAATCCCCCCATGACATTTTTAGGGTTGGGGGTAGATTATTAAACTACATAAAAGAACACGGGGGAAAATTGGGGGTCGAACTGTATTAAAACAAGTAATAAAAAAAAAATTTTTTAAGTCAATTCCTATTTAGATCAACAACAAAAAAATTTTATTTTAGCTATTTTTTATTAAATAGTTACAATTTATAAAAAAGGGGGTATATACATGGACGAATCACAACATTGGTGGTCATTATTTTTTTTAATTATCTTTAAAAAGTATCTATTGTCCTTTTAATTTCAACCCAAATGAATGTTTAATACGGAAAAAAAAACCTTTTAAAGTTTTGACACAAGTCCCCAAAAAGGGGTCGCTAAGTCGCCAACTGAGCTGTATTTGAAATTTTTTTAAATAATTAGTTTTAATCAAAAATTTTTATGAATTATAATTAAATTTTTTATTTTCCAAAATGATCCTGTATATAAAATTTCAGCTCAATTCAGCGTTTTTAAAATGTATTTTATTAACGTTAAAAATTCCCCCCAAGATAAATAAAAAAATTACAAATATAAAAAATAAATAATTATATAGACAGTGCGAGCTAATAGTGGGGTTGAAAAAAAGGAAAAAATTTTTTAAGCATAACTTACTCTTTAATTTTTTTTCACTAAACAACGTGAAGAATTTTAATTATGTTATGTTTAACAGGCAGCAACCTTTAAAAGTGTCTTCAGATAAATCAAGGGTTCGGTTGCTAACAGAATTCCTTTTGAAGAAATAAAACATCGTCCACAATTTCAGTATTATTTTAAAATATATTTAATATGAAAATCAATTTTTTTTAAAAAAAAACAAAACAGAGTTCAAAAGCTATTTTTATTGTGTTTATTCTTGAAGTTGGCTACACGATTGATCATTGAGAGTATATTTTACAATTTTAAGCCATCCGTCAGTGAACGAAAAATTATTTTTTCTCACCAAATTTTCCCAACCCCACCGAGAAATGTCCATTTATGGTACACGCGCGTTATTATATATAATCATAAACTCAATAGTTCAAAATATCAACATTCCTCTTTAAATAAAGTATAACGCGCGATTCCAAATCTCACCTACTACTAAACATACTTCAACATTTTCGTTCTATTACACTTTTTGGAGTGGTAAGATGTGATGTGGGCAATTCGAAATGTATTTTCCGTTTAATTTTAAACATTTTTGAAATAAAAAAATTATTGGGATCAACCTTGAAATTTTGAACTGTGATAAAATTTCTTCCATTAAGCAGCAGTATTTTGCTTATTCCTTTTTACAACGGTCGGGGAGAAGAGAGGGGGGGACTATTTGGAATCGAACTCTTCTTATCGCGAGTCATGTTTATTTATAGACCTATTGATACCTTAAAAAGTTAACATTTCGTTAATTTAAACATTATATTTTTCAGTGACGGATTAGTCTTATATAAAAGTCTTTGACAGAATCAAGAATTTTTTTCCCCAGGCATAGCATCAAGTATCGGACACAGATTGCAACAGATTACGAAATATTAAGACTGGATTAAAATGAAAATACGATATGACAATCAGATTATTGAAATCTCAAAAAAAAAAAAAAAACGAAGCAATAAATTTTTATAAATCGGATTATTATTATTTTAAGAAACCTAAATTGGAAAAAAGGCTCAAAAGTTGTGTTTCAGCAAATGATTTATTTTTAAATGATTCTGTTTAAAAAAAAGATTATGCTAATAATAAAGGAAAAGAAAACGAACGAGAGAATTTCATTGGAGGTAAGTGACGTAAGAGGCGTGGGTTGTAATTAAGGCTCAATAAGCGATAAGGTTAGGTAAAACTAAGACAATACAGCATTAGCGTTTTTAAAAAGAACGACGCGTAAATTACTAAAAAGGTCAACACGTGGATGCAACGTCATTAGTAATTTTAACACAGTTATCGCTTCTAATATTATTGATTTTGATTACAAGGTATTAATTTTATAGTGTATGAATTTGTAATAGATTGTTTCAAAATTTTTAATATTTGTTAATACATAGTTTGAATTCAGATTAGTAATCAATGGAATCAGAAATATGTATTATTTTTGAATTTAATATCTTCATTTTGATAAAGACACTGTATTTATGATTTGTTTTTATTATTTTTTTTAAATTAATCAATTAATAACGAACAAATAATCCTTTTCAGTACAACTGGCAGTTACTAACAACTCCATTTACACAAATTAGTTCTGTCTTTTGTCAAAATTTATGTGTTGAAAATCTAAAACCTTATTTTTTTGACAATTTGAGATTTTTACATTTTCAAATTGTATAGATTAAACATGTATCTTTTATTGTTAATTGAGCCTTTTACTTTTTTATTTCCTAGCCGATTAAAAGTCTCACTGTATACATTAAAATCAATTTATTTCAAAATGTAAATTTTGATGTTTGATGTACCTTTTCTGAAAAACTACTGTTCACAGGTATGTAAATTTTCTTATGATAGATTTATAATGATAGCTAATATATACTAAAATGAGCTTTTTGTAAAAAAAAACTCAAAAATTCATTTTTTATGTGAAAAAGGGGTCAAATTTCACTATATGTGATAGAATATTTTATAAATTATAAAACAAATTCAAAGTTAGCTAAAAACTCATTTCAGTATTATGAGAAAGGTGAACTTGAATTGTATGAAAAATTTCAATTATGTACGTATAACAGATTTTGAGAAAAGGTACATCGAAAACCGCCACTTTAACATTGTCGGTATAGAGGTTTCCTATTCCTCTTAATATACCTCTCAGTAACTGTGTATGGTTTACGTTTAAACATTTAAAATAAAACGAGAAATATTTTGATAAGACATTGCAAACAACGTTTCAGTTCTGAAAGTATTCTGAAGTCGCAGGGGGTGAAATCAGCGGAGTAAGGAGGATGTGGCAAAACGGTAGTTTTTCATTTTCACCCCGACGTTGTTCGTAGTTTGTTCCTACGTACCGCCGCAGAAACGTTTTCTATACTTTGAGGGGAATGAATGTGTTAAGGATGCATTGTGCTATATAAGTTGTGCGCCTCATTTATTCCCATTTCATTATTAACTTACAATCCCTCATTCAGAGCATTTTAAATATTATACGTATATTTTCAATAATTTCATTATAAATTCGCAATGAAATTTTTGTTCTCCTTTTCTTTAAATTGTGTTTTTTGTATTTTATTTCTTGCATATTGTTTCGGCACTTGTAAAATAAATCTTCTCTTAAAGTCTATTTTAAAGAAGGTTCATACAAATAAGTCGAACAAAGTATTTACATAAATAAAAAAAAAACCCAGTACAATCTTTCTCTATAAAGATGCTTTAAAAAACTAGTGACTCATTCATGTGTTTATAAACCTTCTTTTTTTTTTTAGCAAGTTTAGTTCTAAAAGAATTTTTGAACTTTTTTTTTATTCTGTCTGGCATTCAACCTTCGGGTAAACATAGATTTCTTTTTCAATTTCACCACTGAATTTAAATAAAAAAATAAGTTCCCACATCTGAAATGTTCTACACTTTCCCAGAATTCTGAAACTTTCGGAGAAAAATAGGTTTCTTCCCTCTGGCAAAGCACGTATCGTTAAAGGTTTTTTTTTTTTTTTTCTTTTCACATACCACTAAAATGGTTTCAAAAATGGTTAAAATTGAAATTGGAACTATTTGGAAAGACATTATATTAAAAGACTTAGTTGTTACTAAGACAAAAAGAAATTCTTTACAGCCCGAAGGAACGATGTTCTCTTTGCTTATTGGGATGCCATGCGATACACTCTACTTACTGTTCTTTCTTTTTTTATTCTTTTTGTAAATGTAGGAAAAAATAATTTTTTTTAAAAAAAAATAGCTGTTAGGTTGGATCGTATTTTTTTATTCCTTGTTATTTACAATAGCTGAAGTCAAAAAGGCTCGTTTTTTTAAATTTTACGTTATGTATATTATATTTTATATACGTAATAATTCACTTAAATATTCTCTTGACTTATTTTATTTCATAATGATCTTAAGCCTTTCAAAACAACGAGAACATTATTTTTTGCTTACCCGCCTAACGAAAAGTAATCATATCTTCTAAAAAATGTCACTTTAGTGGTTTTAGAATAAGATGATGTAGTCTTGCATCATCCACTTAATATGACCAATCACACACGCACAAACTTTTACCGGAAATCTTGCGATTTTAAAATCAATGTAGTGGGGGCATCTACATATATAAGCCATTTACAGCCTCCGAACTGAAGTGATCATTTTGGTCCGGCGGTAAGTTACGTGCTTACAATTCCAAAGGTTGTGAGTTTTGCCCGTATTAGTGATCGTGACGATGAACTCAGAAAAATGCAACCTTCGCGCAGCTGTCGTGGCGCCATCTATCCACCGCAAGAGCAGCCAAAATCCGTCAGACCCACATGACGCAGCAATCAAAGCCGTAAGACCCACATTGCGCGACAGCAACAACTCACGCGCTCGCCATAACAACTATATCGTTCCAACGAGAGCTTGAATTAAAAAGAAAAATAATTCAAGCGTCAAAATTTGGTAACGAGATCGACACTGATGGTACCACCATGAAATGGCTCTTACATTTGTGGACTTGGCGTCTTTACAAAGCTTAAGCTGCTATAATAGAGCTCCACTGGTGGAGGAGGAGTTTAAAAAAATGCAGTTCCATTGAAAAAAAAGTTTTTCTTAGTAATAAAAACTTTCAGCATTACTATTGAAAATGCAAGTTAGACCCACACACACCTAAGATACCTTTTCATTGCCTATATATTTTTTTTTTAATGTTATACATTAAAAACTTTTTAAATCAGATTTGTTTCTCAGACTCTAACTAAAACCATTAACTGACAAAAAAATTGAGAATTTTAAAAATTTTAAATTTTTGTATAAAAAGTTATGGCTTTTTTTCATCCGGTTTAGTGGTTAGCGACGCTGACTGCTGTTCCGTTGAGACAGAGTTCGAATTCCGGAGAAAACGTAAGTTTTTGTAAATATATAGTGCCTTCGCGGCATGGAGGTATTTTATATAGCCATCAAGCCGCGAGTTCTGTCGTAAGGTTGGTGGCAAGGGAAGAGTGGTGGATGGCCTGTGTGTAACCATCTCCAGGATGTTCTCCCTCAAAATTGAGGTGAAATCGAGCTAAATCTTTTTGTCACCTGTATGGGGCTCAAAGCTACGGCTAACGACCGGTGTCACTTAGCCCTTTACCATGATGAATTTCGTAGGTCTCGATCCGGACTTTGCCGAGCAGGTGGCATTAGTAACAACAGCAACAACAATTCATGTATGTGATTGATTGAGTCATTCACAGTACTATTTGCCGAAAAATAATACTAATCAGATAAAATATTAAAGTTTCTTAATTTCTCGTTCAATCGCAAATATTTTTCTTAAATAAAACAATCTAACCAAAAATATCGTGATGTTATCATAAACTTTTAAAATCAATCAAAATATAAATCGCTATTAATAGTTTGATTGCTGTAATCTCGTGGATTTGACACTCTAGCAGTTTATGATGATATCCTTCGAATTCAAGGTTGAATTCATGTTTGGCCTAATTATGAAGAAAAATTAAAATCTATGTAGTCTATAAGGAGAAAAACGCGACTCACTCATCATGATATCTCCGTAACTATTAGACAGAGACTTGAAAATTAGCAAGCTGCTTCATGGAGTAAATCCCAAAACATAGGGGTGTTGGAAATGCGCGCCTGTGCAAATTCCCCACCGCGCTTTTTTTCCGGCAGATGAGAAGTTTCTTTAAACAAGCAAACGAATTTTTCTTAAACGTTCACTGAGCAATAATTGATCTAATATCTTGAAGCTCCCATAAAATATTAAAATTTTGCCTTTTAAAAGCTTCAGATGTGTTTAAATAAAAAGTAAAAAAAAAAACATAGCTTCCTCAATGAAACAAAACAACAACAAAAAAAAACATTTTGGATCCACTCTCCAGGAGTGATCAGTGAACTATGGAATTACAAAATAGATTAAAAAGTACCTGAAAGGTAAAATTGCAGAATTGAAACTTTTATAAAAGTGCCAATGAAACCGATTGTTGAAACAAAAGTAAAAAATCAAAATGTGAAAACATTTTCCCTAAAATGTTTATGAACTAGCAAAAATTATCACGCCATTTTCCCAAATGTTAAAAATGCAAATTACTCATGACGGGAAGAAGCTTTTCTTATGAAGAACGCCGAGAAGTTAAAGGTAAATTGAAAATTCTTAATTCCTGTAGAAATCAAGTTCTGGGGCAGTAATGAAAGCAAATGATAATTTCGAAATCAAAATAAATACTTCCTTTAGTTTTACCCGAGTTTTAGGAAAATATGAAGAATTTGCCTTTAAATTCCTATTTGGGCGATCTAACATTTAATACAAAACTGGTCTCTCAGTCTCAAAGCTGTACTACCTCAGATCTTGTTTAACTATGATAAATTATTTGTGTAGTAATTCGTGTGTGGTGATTTCTTATAAATTTTTTAGAAAATAGATATGAGATTGAACGTTTAATAATCAATATTCGCATTCAAAACATTTTGAAATTTTACAAAATAAAAATTCCACAGAAATTAGAAACATGATTCGTTCAGAAAAATTTACGTGCATTAAAAGTGCTTAAATTATCTGATGTTCTTATTATTTTTCTTGTTCAGAAACGTGATAGAGAGAATCAAGAAGAAATTTTGAATTATCTCTTAAATCCAAAAATGTTCCAACATATGAGGAATTTATTGAATTCTTGGAACAGCGGGAATCCGTTTTACTATCTGTTGATAGATATCCTAAAGTTAACACAAATAAAATTTTTGCCAACAATTTTAAGCCAAAGGGCTTCATAGTACAAAATAAATAAAAATGGGATTTGTGAAGTCACAACATCCTGTATATATAGATGCCCCACTTTTTAAAATTCAGTGTTGATAAAAAACTTAAATTATTCTAAACACAAGCTTTTAATTTGTGCTAAATTCACAACATTTTCAAATAATTGCCTTCCAAATATCAAAAGCATCTGTGGTGGTTCACATTGCCATTTAATTTTTTCTCAAAATTACTAAATCGAAAAAAAACCTTTAGTCATCAATAACGGGAAAAGAAAAGAATCTCAAAACAGTTTAAAAGAATTTAATACGAATATTCCCGGGATCAGTGTTGAGTAGTAACAATGTCGAGCAAAAAGTTAAAAAATGTTCTTTTTGAAACGAAATTTATGTTTAGAAAAGATAATCAAGAATAAAATTAAAGCTGACTTGATTCCTGAGTATATTTTGTCTCAAAGAAAGAATGGACAAAGGAACAAAAACAAAATAAGACACCGTTTCCCTTCCACAGAACATAAATGGAATTAAAACAATTATTTTAACGAAGATAAAAGTTTTGCTAAATGGTATTCTTGATTGTGTAGACAAAGAAATGAATTTACACCCCCTGAAGTTTAGAAATATTTCTAAAGTGGAAATTCCCCGGTTTTTAACTAAGCTGACAAAATCGTTTTAGAACAACCCAAGTTCACTTTGATAGCGCTGATATATTTTTCTAAGTTTTAAAACAGAATGCGTACGAAGCAAACAAAGAGTTGTTTTTGAAAGAAAGCGAATTTGGGCGGATTGCGTGTGGAAAGAAAGGAAAATCGATAAACAAGGGCAGTGTTTTTTGTTATACATTGACTCTATTCAAGTTACTTTAAAAATTTTTTTTATTTAGAGGGTTTGGGATACGAGATGATCCTGTTTTCGGAAAGGACAAGCTATGGACATTTTTAATGAACTGTTGAATTCAAAATGGACATTGTTTTGACGCTGGAAGTCATCAAAATAATGAACTCTCATATATTTTGTGGCCAGGGTTAAATTTAAATCCAAATCTCTTATACATATTAATTAATTTTAGATTGAATGCCTTTTGTTATGATATCAAACACTATTTCTTGCAAATCAGTCTCGCTAACGAACAAAAAGATGTCGTTCGATTTCTCTGGAGTGATGACGAACCGTGTGTTCACAAAACCCCAAACTACAGGTATACCGTTTTAATCGAGTGGATTTTGGTGTTAGTTCAAGTCCATTTCTTCTGGCAGCCACGATTAGGCATCATATTGAGAATTATAAACACGAATTCCCTGACACTTCAGAACTTTTAGATAAAGGCTTCTACGTTGACGATCTTATTTCCGGTGGTAACAAATTTGAAGAAGCGCTTCAAACATCACGAAGTGCAAAATATATTATGGGGACTGCTGGAATGGATCTCAGAACATTGATTACTAATGATGCTAATTTAATGGAGCAATGGAAGAATGAAAAATTTGATGTACACCTCTTTCGAAACTGTAAGTGGGGCAAATGAAACAAAAAGGGCCAAGGACCCCGGAACACCCCGAAAAATTTCTTGACTACAAACTCCTTTCACCGTTTGAGTGAAATTTCTCATTCAAGATCTCTGGAGAGAAGAAATTCAATAGAACGACCCTTTTCCAGCCCACATTGAAAAGGAGTGGGAAAAAAGGTGAAGGGGGCTACCCCCCTTACGAAGTCTAAAACTACCTAATAGTTCCCGACTCTACTTTGCTAGAAGATGATGTTGAGTTGCATAGCTTTTGTGACGCCCAAAAAAAATATTGGGGGCCAAATTTGAGAACTAATCAAGGTGGAATTTCTGTTAAACTTGTGACTTGAAAAGCCGTTAGCACCCTTAAAAAAGGAAACCTCCCAAACTGGAATTACTTGGAGCTCTAGTCGTTGCTCACCCCAGCATCTAAGGTGAAAAAAAATCGTAAATCTTAAAAGACCTGTTTTGAATATCATTAGACTGATTTCAAAAAGTTCTGTTTTGGATAAAGGGGAAAAAAAACCAGATGACAATTTTCCCTTTCTAACCTAAATGAAATAACTAGCCAGGGGTCCCCCACAAAA
>BMAV01012209.1:0-18272 GCA_019973955.1 Trichonephila inaurata madagascariensis | reverse complement strand
GGAAAATCCGGAACCGAATCATTTGGTCTTTTTATAGAAATAAACTATTCGTATAAGATTTTATTGACCATTTGACTACAGTAGAGGAGAAAGTAATTCATTAATCCTAAAAAATTCAATATAAAAAAGTTTAGATTGTTTGTGTGGGGGTTCGTAATCCATTTGTAATAATGGATATATATGTATATGAATTAATTTTTAAATGAATAGGAAGAACTAATTTAGAGCTCTGTAATCATCGAGAGATTTAATTTAAAAAAATTCGGTAGGGTTAATTAATATAAATTCATTTTGGATTATCCATAATAGACACAAAGAGTTTTTAAAAATATGGTTACCAATTTTTTACATCTTATTTGTGTGAATTCGGATTTCAGCAAAACAAATATAAAAATAAAAAAAAAAAAAAGGATTGAGACTTTTTAATGTAGATGACAATTTAGAATGGTTATCATTTTACGACCAATGTAAACAGAAATTATCAAAACTCATCAATCTTAAATTTCGCATTAAAGGGTATTCTTAATATAATAGTACTCAATACATTTTTTGTCTTTGTCGTACATATTATTTTATGTAACATTGAAAATTATTATCATAAACTATTTTACATAGTGTACAAATATTACAGATAAGAAAAAAATATTTTTAAGCTTATTTTATTGTTAGTGTCCCTTCAACCGAAAATGGGGGTAGAGAAACCCAAAAAACAAAAAAAAAAAGGGTTGAGAATTTTTATATATATATATATATACTGACCTAGGTGCGTCATTATTGTAGACAAATACTTACTTTCTAACCGAAAGCTTCCACAAAAAAGTAAAAGTTGCCAACAGCGAAGTGCATGCAACTGATTGACTGGATACGCGTGATTGTATGTGTCATGTGACTATGACGTCACATAAATTTATGAAAGTGGCTGAAATTGCATTTATGAGACTAAGTTTCATGTATTTAGCTTATTACAATCACTAATCTAAATTTTATGAATTTCGCAGGCCTCGATCTGACTTCGATCAGGCAGGTGGCATTAGTCACAACACACAACTAATCTAAATTTTATTTATCAAAACACTGTTCTAATAAGATCTTTTTAAATAGTTAAAATTGAAAAATAATGTAGGACCCCCATCTATTAAAAGAACATTTATTTAACGTTTATAACAGAAGTACAAGGAACTTTTTGTATGTTTAAAGCTAACAGCTAAAAACTTTAAAGTGAAGTTTTAGTGATATTTACGATTTATCTTAAATGGTGATTTTGATGAGTTACCCGGAAAAGAATCTTTTATTTAGATAAAAATTCCTATAGAAATGAGAGAAGACATTTAAAAATTGCAGAAAGATGGTTTACGAAATAATAAATATATTACAAGGTGTTAAATCTTTCCCATTTCCGGTAAATTGGAGCTTCATACACAAACAGTCCCTCATCTTAAAATTTGTTTTTGAAACTAATGAAAGAAAATTGCTCTATTGATGATAAAATAGCAACAATTACATCATTGAAAACAGAAAGGGACAGAAATGAAAATTTGCTTACAACTGTGATTCACCTGAATTCGTAAAATATACATATCTTACCATTTTTAATATTTTTTATTTGGATCGAACCAATTTTCTGAAATTCGAGTCATTTTGAAAATATAATATTTATTTTGGCTAACAGAATGATAATCATGCATGGGGGACCCAAAGGTTTTTAGAACTACCCCGGCAACCCAAATCAGCTAAATGTCCTGTTTCCAGACAGAAAAAAAGATTCACTGCAACAACTTCAAAAAGAAAACTTGGAAGAATAAAACGGTAGCGACGGGTTAATTATTTGGGGCTGTTTGAGGCTCTGTGCCCTTGTGCAAAATGGAAGCCTGGGGTCTTTAAAAGTGGGCGGTACTTGTGTTGAGTTCTCGTTCCGAGCACGATTGAACGGGGAACAGGCAAATATTTTACTTTTTGACTCACAATCCCAAAAACCTAAGAGCTTTTCAGGCCGGTCGGCAAATAACTGCGTTTCAGCTGATATAGGGTTGAAGACGATTGCTTGGTATTGGGCTGAGCCTAGACATAGAAATCTTACCACTTATGCCAGGTTGGCATGCGGTTTTGCAGCAATACAGGGTGACGGCAGTTTTCCCCTTTTTCGGAGGAGATATGTTCGGGGGCAATATTTGGCCGGTGAGCCATATCCGGATGATCTCCGCTGGGGAACAGAGTCGAGAATGAACCAAGGCCCCCCGCACCGAGGAAGGCCCTGGGTCAGTTGTATACCTTGGGCAGACGTCCTGAATCTGAGTGATCCTGGCGATGATGGTATGCAGTTAAGACCACGTACGTTTTTCCTAATATTGGATTGGGTGAGAGAATGCTCCAGAGGCATTGGCGCACAAAGGCCAAGGACCCCGAGAGCGCAGTTTTCCGTTGTGCTCGGTATAAGTACATATAGTACGTAAATTTAACTAAGTATTTGTTATTAATGATTCATTACCATTGGGGTGTCTGCTAATTATTTATTCAATATTGGGTTTTGTATTTTGTTCCCGAATCGAAACAAGTCGAAGACATGTGATATAAGATTCGAACTTTCGACCCCGCCTCCCCCTTCCCCCTCTTTGGAAGGAATTTCCCTGTGTTAGCTACTGGTGTGAGGTCTTCTGGCTAATTATACTCAAAATGGCTGGGTATTTGGGAATATCTCTTGCTAAGAATTGCATTTTTATATAAAACTGTAGAACGTTGAGAGGTTAAAGATTAAAATAAACGTGGTAAATTCGAGATTGGTTCAGTGAAATTTTTTCTTTAGTGTAATACTCTCATTTTATTAATAAGATGGGGATACATTTTTTTCAAAATGATGAAAAGGAGGGACGAAATTTAGGAAAATTGCAAATATATGAAATATTTTTATTTGGAGTTTCATACAAAAAATACGCTAATTACACTTACATTCCTTTTAATTATTTTCTAAAACGAGCTTTTTTCCATTGAATGAATTTTTTGTCAACATATATCATTTTTTTAATATATCAAATTTCGGGGCAAAAAATATCAGCTTCATACTTTAATTTTACAATAAGTACTACGCAGCTAAAATGTTAACATTCAATTCAGATTTCTTACAAGTCCAAAAATCATTATCAATTGAAAAACTCTTTCCAATTGCTGCATTAACAGGACAGCTGTATAAATTTAACAAGAATGATTACGTTTTCATATGGAATGTTCATATGAAATGGTTTTAAATATTTTCTTATACATTTGTCAATTTCCAGCATATTGATTTTCAAATTGTTATAATTTATTAAGAATTTATTAATATACATTCAGTCTTTTTTTTCTACTTCAAACAGACAATTGTCGTAGTTTTTACATCTATGGGGCATTTATTTCGTTAAAGGCTCCGCTTATAATTTTACCATATCTGTCCCGCATTTTGCTTTTGATAAAGTCCAAAAATAATACCGTTGGCTACGGTATTTCCTGTAAAATTTGTTTGAGACATTCTTCGACATATTGGAAACATGTTTGGTTCATCTCTGAATACAGAGTTAAGCAAATCGGATTTTTAAAATATTGAAAAGGAGGACAAGTGGGAGGGACACTTTTTCGAGGAAGGATTAACACTCCTATAAAAGGGATTGTCACTCCCCTAGGAGGACAGTTGGTCACCTTTTATTAGCTAGGATTAGGTGTTACACCGAGATGAAGCCCAGTGGCTGAGTATAATAGCCTTCCCACCTACAGGTCCGGGTTTAAATCCCAGGCTGGGCAATGTGCGACTTAGCCTTCCATCCCTTCAGTATAGGTCGATAAAATGAGAATCAAACTTGCTGGAAACTGAACACTGAGGGTTTCACGTCAGACTAGCCACTTCTATGAGGAAACATCTGCACATACATCCTCCAACGCCAAAGGGTAGCAAAGGCTGAAATAGGCACAGTAGGCCTTGGCCCTCATGGAGCTAATACTGAGTTCAGTTCAGTTACGGGAACATTATCATTAACAAATAAAATGGGCAAGAACGTGAGCGGTTCCTCATATAGTGACCACATTCTCTTCTGCTTTACTTGGCCTCTATGGAAGATATATGTGGTCGTTGCCTGGGAAGCACTTCTGCTGCTCCAGAGGAACAGTCAGTTACAGTTAATATAACAATAACGCATCCAAAACTGATTTATATTCACAGAAAAACATTTTCTTTCCATAAAAGGTATGAATAAATAATTTATTTATTTTAATATATTCGTTTCTGGTAATTTCATTCAAAAAAGTTATGAAGAAATACGTGCTTATTATTGAATATAAATTCTCTTACCTACAATTGGTGTCAGTTGTAAATTAGAACATAGCAAAAAAATTTTTTTTGAGGGAGAATATTACAGAATAAATTATTTAAATGCAATTTTTTACTAAAAGTGAGAAAGAATGGAATATTTTTAAAATTATCCATTTATAAAAAATATTTGAGAAAGAATAAAAAATATTTTTGCGCTAAGACTTTTTACTGAACTGAACTGGGATTTTTGAAAAATTCACATTATTCTCAGAGTTACGATCAACTGGGAAGGCAATATCTCAAAATCCTAGTTCGTGCTCTGTAAGAAGTCTTAGCTATATCTGAAAAATCGTACTGTTATAGAAACGCATTTTCGTAAAGGAGAATGTTTTGAAAATATGTCATTTTTTTTCTTCATTTTTATGTCAAAAATTGCATTTAAATAATTTTTTAATATAATATTGTTGAAACAATGTTATATGCATATATTCAAATTCAACTGACATAAATATCAATAGAAGTAATATAATTTTTTTTTTTTAAGTCAATTCCTACTTAGGTCAACAAAAGAAAAATTTCATTTTAGTTGCGGATTTATTAAATAATTACAATGAATATAAATATGTACATATAAATATGACAGAATCAACAATATTAAGTGGCAAAACATCTTTTAAATTAATATTAAAACTTTTAACCACATTAAATTTATAATAATATTTTAATAAGATTGAATTTAATAGGTAAGGGTACATACTTTAAACCAGTGTAAAGGAATGCCTCTTCCTAGCATATGATTATCCAGGTAAAGTTAAATCTTCATCATAAATTTAACAAAAACTGTTTCATCCAATGTGCTGCCATCTAGAGGAATAATATCGACTGAAAATATATTTTTTAAACTTTGATTTATTAACTTAATTGAAAAATGAATTAATATTTGAAAAACTGTATCAACATCAAATGTCATCCACTACAAGTTTAAAAAAATGTACATAAACTTTAGTGGATGAATAAAAATATTATTTTATTAACAATTGAAAATTTGAACAAGAGATATATATGTAAATATATATGGGGAGAGTGGCAGTATGGCGCACAGAAGTTTTCAATGGGGGAAGGGGTCAGGGTCGAAAGTCCACCATTCTTGTCTCATGCTTCTTTTCGATTTTTGGGGAACAAATCAGTAAAAAACTAATTATTGAATAAATAATTAGTGTTAATAAAATTAATCATTAAAACAAATATTTAATTAGAAATTTTTTTACGTATTATATACTTAGGTATAATCAATCGGGGAAAATAATCAAGGGCTTTGGGGGGGTCCGGACCCCTAGGACACCCCTTGTGTGTGCCCCTGGGGAGTGTGAACTTAACGGTAGGAATTAAAATAAATATTATAATTTTATACCTTTTGCAAAATCCACAGTTCCAGGCATAGTTATAAATTAGTCAACAAATTGTAATTCCCATGAGCAAAAATTATGCAACGTTACTTTAATAATAATAATTCAATTTAGGCCTTTAAGATATTCGAAGAAACAAAATTCAATTAAATGATTTAAAATAAAGCACAAATTCATTCTTGAAATTTTTATTTTTTGTGATATTAATCTGGCTAAATATGGCATTTCCTCTTATCAATACATTTCGATGAAATAACGCGATGTCTGGAAGTTGGACATAACAACCAATTAATAACAGAAATACAGATAAAGATTTTTTTTACCTCGTTTCAATACTGACCTCGATTAAATTCAGTCGGCTTCATAAAGCACTCAGTAATGAAGCGTCATTTTTTTTTTCCACACATATATGTTTTGATAAATCTTTTAATTAAAACAAGATAGCATTTTTAAACATGTTACTAATTTGTTAGAAAAAACAAAACATTTACATATGATTTATTGGCTACGCTAGCAATTATAGACATGTATTTATTTATTTTTAAATAATAACTTAAATTTTTAATTGATCGTAAAGTTTAAACTATTATTACTATGCGGAAGAATAAATAAGAATGAATTGTTCCATATAAAAGTTCTGATATATTATATTTTTGTTATGATCCCACTAAATCAGTTTAATAACTAGTTACCGAGAAATTTTTAACTACTCAGAAAAATTTTAATTTTATTCTATTTTCTTTATATTTTTGCCCACTACTTTACACCTATACTTTTCACTTACTTTTTACTATATTTACATTTTATTTACTTAATATTTTTAATTCAGCATACTTATTCGACTAATTAGAAGTTTTATTTTGAGAAATTCATAAAATATTTCGCTTGATTGATAGAACTATATGAGGCTTTCGGTTTGGGACCGACCGCGAGTGATGCATGCGCTACACACCTGCTGGGACTGGCCCTGTCTACAGTTACTGTTGAAAAATATAAGTATAAAAATAGATGTTTGGAACATCCATTTTGATCCATTGAAATGTTTGGAACATCCATTTTGTAATCAACGTCGCGACGTTAATAAAAAATTAAATCAAATCATAAAATATCAAAATATTTGAAATTTTGGGGATACCGTTAGATATATTTGATTTCGAAAAACAGATGTACAAAAAAAAGCATAATTTAAATAAAATGCATTTCATGCTAAAATTAACATCTAAAAAGACTCACTTTTTAAGAGAAGAAGCAATGAAAAATTACGAAGAGACTTTTTACTGAGATATATAAAGATTAATTTCCGAATTTATTTGGAACACAATTTCCGCGATTTACATATCATAGAGACAACCGCCTTCCGGAGTACATTTTTAAATGATGAAAAGTCAAAATATTTCTTTTAGAGATTGATTCTATTAAATTAAAATTAAGAAACGGAAGAAAATGTATTTTTAAGAGTAGATGAAAATCAAATGTGTGACGGATCTATCCGCGTCCTTTCATTAATTCTCTCGGGAAATCTTTGATCTATCAATTCAAATTTGTTCACAACCAACACTCTGAAAAAAAAACCTTGATTATTTAAATTAAGTCGGCTATATAAAATCTAGGTTTTCCAGCTAAGACAGAGAAAGTGATGAGATAGGATAGATCGCTACTGATCAGGTATTATTCAGTTTTGTATTTCAGATATCAGATAAGCGAAGGAATTCAAGTCACGATTGGTCACTACAGTGTAATTAGTGATCGGATAAATTGCAAGGTAGATTCGATCTAGAATTAAGTAGGCCGATATTTAAAATTGAAGATCAAATTTAAAGCTCTATCGATCATATAAAGAATCTAACACACTGTTAACTTCATCAAAATACAACGAATTAAACGGACAGGTCACGTTATCAGAATGAACGAAGACCGCAGCACACTAAAAAAGTCTTCAATACTCAACCAGTTGGCACACGAATAAAGGGGCAGGCCAAATCTCAGATGGATTGATGGCCTAGAAAAAGATCTCCTAGTTTTAAGAACTAGGAATTGGAGAACACTGGCAGGAAGAAGGGCTTCTTGAGAAGGCCAAGGCCCACCCTGGGCTGTCGTGCCACTAAGGGGGAGGGAGGGGGATATTTAAAATCTTCTCATAGTTGGCGTATCTCGTTATCAATCCACATATTGCTTCATTTGAAGACATCTCTTTTCTTAGAAATTACTTGAATTGTGTTGCTAATTGAGTTCCTATTCGTGTGATCAATAAATAAGATTGTTTTTGGAATATGGCTAGTCTTCCTTCCTTTCTCCCTACATCTTTAGGCGAGAACGAGAAAATATCTCGTTCTTCACAAATTATATAAAAGTAAAATCGAGGACGTGGCATATAAACGAGGTCTTTACGGTAATCATTAAAATTCGGACAATAACCAAATGTTAACGAGTAGTCATAGAATTTTTTTTATTTCGGTTTGTCACAGCGCAGTTCAAAAATAAAAGTGATGTAACTTTACATGATTCCATTACTATTTTATGAATTAAAATCTTATTAATTTCTGAAATGCAATAACACACAATATAAATCTCACAAGTCAAAGTTCTATTCATCAATTTAGAGTTGGTATTTTTATAGTACATTTTGTTAAGAATCCCTATTTGGACTTGTAAGTAGCAATCAATTCGACTGGAAACCAAAACATCATTATCAAGTAGCGAGGACGTCATTTGAGCTAGCATCTCCTTCTCTAAACTTCCACACCACGCCAATAAGAGAACTTTTATTCACGACAGATTTAACGTGCATCAAACCCATCTACGGTGGAAAGAAGGGGAAGGGGGTCTTCAATAATACCAGGCTCGAACTCGCGTCACGCCGTCCCAGACTACGATACACATACCCATCGGGGTATGCAAACAATAAAAAACATCATGAAAAATAATGTTCGATAAACAATTTCAAAAGCAATTACATTCGATGCAAAATTATTTCCTATAAAAGAAATTGCATCCAATATACTTCTAGTTTGAATATTACATAACACAAGAAAAATCTAAGGATTCTTTTATAAGGCAACATTAACAACTGGTGTGAATGACATCTAGTATATTAATTTAAAAAATGACCACAATCATTCTAAGAACTCTATCAATAGTATCAAATAAGGAGGGGGGGTGACAGAATACTAACTGTAATAGTAATTAAGGTACTATATGTTAGCAAAGTCTGATTGTGTTTATGTTCTCTTACGCAATGGCGTAACGTACACTCCGCATTCACTGACGCAAAGTACATATTTGGGCTTGGGGCCCAAAACTTGAGTTTAGAGGGGGTATTAATATTCTCCGTTACATCACTGATCTTATGTAAGTGGCAATATATCATATAAGAGGGAAAAACAATTTAATATAATTAAGGCATCATCATAATTAGCGTTGGCTCAACAGCCCCTTTAGCCTTCTTCAGAACATTTCTCCAAGCAATTCTCGTCGCAGCGGCGTAATGAGAATATTAAGCCCCCTGCATAATCAGGTTTTGGGCCCAAGCTTGATCTTACAAAGGATTGCAAACCATATATCAGGCTTTTGACCTCCTAGAATCCTGCCCCCCTCCCCGATGTTAGGGTGTACGTTACGCCACTGCCTATAGTTTCCAGTTCCATACCCTTATGGTCTGGAAATAGGGTTAATGGAGTCCAGCCATCGATGTCTTGGTCGAACGGTAGATCTACCCCCATAGGTTTATGTTTGAAGATCTTATATGTTAGGCTAGTAAATTCAGGACATAACTTCAGAAATTTAATTTCTTATGAAGTAAGAAAAAATGTAACCGGTTCCACCATCATTAAGCGAAGAGACTCTTAGTTATTTACCTTTCCAATAGTACTGTTTTACCAATTTCCATTAATAAATAAAAAGAAATATGAAAAGGCATCAATAAGGGGATCCGACTACTTTCGGAACCGCGATTTTGCAAAAGCGTATAAATGGATAGTATTTCTAATATTTAGTGCCACTAAGATTAGAAAATGTATATAAAATTGTTTTAAGAATAGTATTACAATAAAAAATTATTTAAGTACAATATCTTGTCAAAAAATGAGCATAGAATAATCAATTTTCAAAATATTCTCCTTTTGTGAAAAATGCTTCTATTATAATAATATTTTGTCTGTCTCAGACATAACTTAGAAGTGGGTTTATCCATGTTTTACGACAACAGAGGGGAGAAATTTTAAGAAAAAAATGCTGATAATTATTTCAAATGGTTGTAACTCTGAAAATAATGTGAACTTTTCAAAGAGAATAGTTCAGACTTTCTGGAGAAGTCTTTACTTTATATAAGCACACACAAAATATTATTATTTTAAAAGCATTTTTCATAAAAGGAGATCATTTTGAAAAAAGGTTATTCTAAGTTATTTTTTGCCAAAATATTGTATTTAAATAATTTTTTTTGTCAAAATGTGTCCTTAAAACAATTTTATACATGTATTCTAATCTAAGTGACACTAAATATCATGAAAATTATCCATTTATGCCCTTTTTTAAAATCACAGTTCCGAACGTAGTCGGATACCTTAAAATAGTTGAATCCAGGATTCTCAGTTTACGGTTCCGAGTTGTGTAAATAACGTATGTTCTACAGTTAATAAAAAAACAGTCACATTTTGGGAAAACATTCGACCCTCTGAAAAAGCATGTATGAAGAAAACAATTTTAGAGCTATGGATATGTGAGGAAAGTATATATGTACATAAGGTTACAATGTAAATCACAAGGAATAGGGAAAAGGAAGTTATCTTTGAGCGGTGTCATATTTCAACCTGAAACTTCGGTTAAAAAAACCCAGAAAATAAAATGAAAAACTGTAATAATTTTACCCCATAGTTATTGAACTATAGATCTATATCTCGTTTCAAACCTGAGTCCCCTGATTAATTTTGACGTGTTCTGCAAGTTGGAACCCCGGGGAAATACCAAGTCAGTAGCGTTGAGTTACAGTAAAAAAATTGAAAAAAAGGGCCACCCCTGCGAGGACTCGAGTAACGGGAAGAAAGACCTTTCTGTTCTAAACAGGCGGGATCCCCAATAACCCTTTTTACATCACCCCCGTGGAGCAAGCAAACTTTTCTAGCCGTAAAAATTTCCGCGCCATACAAATTGTGCACGCGATAAACATTTCTTTTGCTACCCTTGGGATAGAGGGTGTCCTTTCCTTTCGTTTATTCACCGGCATCGAATATGAAGGCTTAATAGAACTGAAAGAGTCGTTTGTTCCAATACTCTTCGAAATCCGTCTTGACAAAATTCGAAAAGTGAAAGAACACTGTTTAAAAACTGAATAGTAAAACTTGGAAATAACGGTCCGGGATTCGAAACCCAAGTTGGATGAAACTTTTTTGGCTTGGTTATAGTTAGGGGCAGTAGAGTAAAACACATCAGGTGTATCATCCTCGTCACTTGGCCCGGTACAAAAAATTCGAAATCGCCGCCGTAGCACTCAGGTTGCTGCTTCAAAGTGCAATGATCAATGAATTCCAAAGCCGGGTTCCTTTTAACAAAAAAATTTTTCCTTTCCTTACCTTTCCTTTTTTCTTTCTTTTTTTTTTTTTTTTCAAAAATAACTCAATAAGAAGCGAAAGAAAAAGTATTAGAAAAAATTTTATAAAATTGTTTTTAAAAATTTATAACAATAAAAATATTTTTATTTTTGAAAAAAATTACTAATTTTAAAAAATTTCCCTTTATGAAAAAAATTCTATTATAATAATATTTTGCCCGGGATATTCAGACCTCTGTGTAGAAATTTAAAATAAATTTTTAAATATATGTTAGAAAGGGGTTTTTTCCTATTTTCTCAACAGAGGATAAAAAATTTTAAGAAAAAAAGCTGATAAGATTTCAATTTGAGTAACCCTGAAAATAAGTGAATTTTTTTAAAACCTAGCTCAGGGCTTTCCTGAGAAGTCTTTTCTTTATATAAACAAAAAATTTTTATTATAGAAGCATTTTTTTTTAGAAAGAGGTTTTTAAAAAAAGGGTTTTCCGTTAATTTTTTTCCAATATATTGTATTTCAATAATTTTTTGTCATAATGTCCAAAAAAATTTTTAAACGTTTTCAATCTGAATGAACAAAAAAATCTGAAAAAAAGAAATTTTACGCTCTTTAAAATAGGGTTTCCCGAAGGGGTTGGATCTTTAAACTCAGTCTATTCGAACAAGTTAAAAATATAAAAATTTTTTTATAGACATGGATCTTGAAAATTATTAACAATTTTTTTTAAAATTTTTTGCAATCTGAATGTTTTTTTCAAAAAATACATAAAATTCAAATTTGATATTTTCTAATAATTTCGGAAGGAATGTTTTTTTGTAATTTATTTCACTTATATGTGGAATCTTCAAATTAAAAAGATAAAACTTCCATATTAAATTTATAGTATTAAATTATTTAAATTTTTTATAATTCCCCTCATATTTTAATTTTATTTACTGTGATTCCCAAAACCCTGCTTTTTTTTTCAAATGAATTTCAAGTGATATGTTAAAACTTTCAAAAGGTTGTACATTACAAAAATAAAAGATGTTTCGTCTAAAAAAGGGTATGTCCGACCCGGTTGCACAGGCTTTCTCTTTCCCTCATAACGCTAGCATTTCTGTGTGTGTGTTTGTACGCGCACAATGTGAGTGATAACTACGTTTTAAGTAGAACACAAAATACAAACATAATAATTATACCCATAAATTTAATAATATCAAATGATGCATTTTCAAACACCCCAAAAACATCAAAAATAAATATTTCATTAAAATAGTTTCGTACTTATCCTAAGAAATTTTTACTTCATATTTCCGCCCCAATCTAGAATACCTCCCGTATTTAATTACTAACTGCTAATCTTGCACTGGGTTCAAGTGGTCGTCTGTGAAACGGAAAATGTTGTCTTTTAAATTTTATTCTTCGTTCAAAATATAGATTCCCCAGAAGGGAGAGCGAAAGAACATAAATAAATTGCAGCTTTTTTTAAAAAATTTGGGGTACTTTACTTCGTCTATCGATTCCAAAAGTTATTATTCTTTTCAAATCGACCCTTTTGAAAGAGAAAAAAACTTGTTTTCCCCCAGAAATGAACATATTTTTAGTTATATTTTTCACATCAACACTGACAAATGGGTAACCCACGAATGTAACTTTTGATTCTAGTCTAGTTAATTCTTGAAAACGTCTCTCAAATTTGAGTTGCATTTTTATTCACAGTATCTCTTTTATTCACGGGTGTTTCCCATTGTCTTGATAACCACCTGTGTTTCTTTTAGTATGTGCGTCTAACGTTTTATGAGAAGGCGGTCACTCCAATATGCTTTGGCGGTCCATCGGTCGATCGCGATCGACTCTAAGCTTACCCCGGACTTAAACTAACAATTAAAGCAAATATAACAAAATAAATCTAAAACAGTATAAAGATTATTTATTTATATAAGACGGCTTATAATTGAGATACCTTAACGAATCATGTTAATTATATCACTGTTGTATAATTGTTTCAGGACACTCATTCAAATCTGCTACATAAAAAAAACAAGCAATGTTTGACTTTTTAAGTAAATTATTTAAAAAAAAAGTATATTTTTTATACAGTACATACCATATTAAAAATTAACGCATTTAACCGAAATTTTTTAATTAAGACGATTTGTTTTCGATGCTTATTAATTACTTAAGGCGGACATAAGGATATGGAAAAAAGTTATTATTTACCCATGGAGAAATATTTTTTTTAGTACTTAGATAGTGAAATACGTTTAACGCGAAAACGCTTAAGACGAAGTATCGGCTAACACAAAATAATACAAAGGTCCCGGCAAATCGCTATGTGTTTTCATGCATTTTTTTTCTTTACACGACACGAAAAGATTTCCCTTCTAGGATTGAACAAAATACGGGAAACACCAGTCGGATTTGACTGTCCTGCTGTATCATCGGAAGAATACATTGCAGTAGATGATGATAAAGTGTGTACAGCCTCAATTTTGGCACACAAAGACATTTTTGAGTTTGTTTAAAGCTCAAAAAATATCATTTATGCAGATTCAGACGACGAAAACAAAACGAGGAATGTAGTTCCTGTTCCATCCGAAATGAGGAACGTAATAAAAAGTATGCGCAGTTATTTAGACATACATTCCAATGGCGAAATGAATTACGAGATGGACGATATCGAACAATTTGTTGCTAAAAACACAATGCAAAGAAAAGTATCGGATTATTTGCCAAAAACTAAATAAAAGTTTTGTTTTTCAAAAAATTTGAGAATTTTGTATTACATTTCTTTTTCTTGTGAAAGTTTTTGTTTCATTGATTTTTATTAAGTATATAGGCATACATATATACCTATGTAGATAGAATAAACTCTAATAAACTTAATTTTGTTGAATGCATGTTTTTTGCATTATCCTTTAACATGAATATTTCAATCCCTTCAGTTTCGTGTTAAACGATTTTGACTGTACTTCTTCTGACAACGAAAAATAAACAATTATAGATAAATTGTGATCGGTTTTTTTTTTTTCTTTTTGAGTATTATTCTAGGCATGACAATGTTTCAACTAAATCATGAAGTGACTAAAAAACTCTCAATATGATATTATTCAAATCCCGTGTTCCATATGAAAAAGTTGCACTTCTAACGCTGTTTACTATAAGTAAATTCACACATGTATATTGTGTCCAACGATATTAAGAAAAAATATTCGTTTATGCCACTTTCAAGTGAAGATAAAGTCTGAAAAGACTTCGAAATTTCTTTCAAGTCTTTGAAATAGTTTTAACAAATAGAGCAAATATTTCAACTTTAAATGCTTACGGAATAATTTTAAAAAATTAACACGTTTAACTTTTTTCATTATTAGAATATAGAAACATTTACTGCAAAATCATAAAAATTTCACATTTCTGTATTAATCTACTTAAATACAAAAACAAAAAAAATCCTTTTACTCTCGATACAAATTTTATAAAATAGTGTTGTTTAACCAAAAACAGAAACCAAGTATTTGAATCATAATCAAAATAAATTGATAGCCTTTAGCATTTTTTCCGTATAAATTTAGAAGCTTATTATTTTTTATCAACATTTCCTTATTAACATCATAATTTTGTACCTAATATGTTATTCGTTTTCATATTACTATTAACTTCGAAATATCGAAAAAAATTTATTCTTAATAAGTTTGAAAAAAAGAAAAACAACGACTATGCATTCACCTCCCGTCCTAGCAGCGGTTCGCGAAAATCGCCCCCATCCTGAATAGGTTAATAAGTTCGAAAAAAAAAAAGAAAAAAAAAACAACAAGAAATGATATTTCAGAATTTTAAGTTAAATAAGACATTGTTCCTGTTTTTTTTTTTAATAAAAAAATTTAATTTTAGTTTAATAGCACATTACACACTATAATTTCAGTTTAATAGCACATTACACACAGCTGATCCGTAAATTTTGAGACAGCATTTATTCTTCTCCAGTATTTAAGATCACAGATCAACATTTACAATAAAATGGTATTTAATTGTGAATTTTAATACACTACTCGATGTCTCTAAATCCCGGGGAAAAAAGTTCGTTGTGTGGAAAATTCGTTAAAAAAAGATTCATCTTTTAATATACTTTAGAAACCACATAAAAGAAATTTTAAATTCATAAACACTAGATACATATTATGAAAAAAATAATTATTCACTTTTTCTTGTAAATTATAATATCTATTCATTTTATGTATCTTTCTCATCAAAAAGAAATCTGCATAAAAAAAAAAAAACTGTCCAGAAATACACTGCATTTTCAACTTCAATTTTATATTAAAGTTAATGAATTTTAATGACATTTTCTAATTTTAAGCATACCAGTAGTTTTATTACATTATTATACATTACATTATATACATTATTTTATAACCAGTAATTTTAAGCCTACATTAATTACCACATGTGCCCTTAAATTTAATTATTAATAAAATCTTTTTATTTTACTTGAGTTTTTGGTTTTGAAAAACAAATTATTGGTCTAGGTGAGTATTTTTTATTGCTCGAGATGAGTTAGGCACCTAGTAAAACTAGTTCGTCATTGATCACCATGAAATGTGTAAAAAGAGAGATTAATTTGAAAAATCCAAAAATAATTTAAAAATAGAAAAAAATTGAATCATAAGAACGAAAGTTCGTTAAAGAGAAAAGCACTTCGCTATTTGGAGGTTATTTCACCAAGAAAATAATAGTACAATGTTCGTACCGAAAAAAGTTCACAAAATAAGAGAAATTTGCTAAATAGAGGCTCGTAAAGCGGAGATACGATTGTACTTTTCTCATTCAAAAACTAAATCAACTTTAATAAAATCGGGTTATATAGTGGCATAATTACATGACACAACAGAATTGAAATACAAACATAATTAACTAGATCATGAATGTAAAAATTAGTACAAAAGCACCATTTGTGTTCTGCCATGATTCATTCATTCAGCGAAAAAAAATCAAAAATTATAATGATTTAAGACCAAAAACTTATTATCTATCAACATCACGTACGACTTCAAAATACAATTTTCTTCTTCATACAGAAATGTAACATGAACTAAGTAGTTAAAAAATTAAATAAACGTTAAAAATGATAAATCTTGTATCATAAACATCACACACACACACATTTTGAGAATCTGAAATTTAATCTAAATAAGAATCTCGATCTTTCAACAGCCTAAGAATAACATTTAAATATCAGAAGCTCACAGTCACAGCAAACGTGATTACAAAACCGTTATTTAAATATAAACGTTGTTAAAGAAGAGATAAAGTGATACAATTTGGTTTTGATTTTTTTTTTCTATCTACATTTCTTCGTTTGTTTTATGTTTTAAGAAAATGAATTGAAAAATAAGCTAAGCAATATTATACTTTCAATAATTCTTAAATGTAAATATTTCTCATTAAATTTCAAAGTAGGTATTTACACATAGGTAGTAAAATAACTGTTACAGTTATGATTAAGAATAGCAATATTATCCAATATGATTTCAATATAACAATGTTACTCTATTTCTTGCTCTACTTTACTTTACCAAACATCATTTACATGACGTTTTTACTCAAAATTCATAGAAATATTTCAGATATACACAAAGAAAAAACATTTCTTCCAGAAAAGTGAAATATAAAGAGTTCTTCTCAAAGTTTAATAAATATTTAGATAAGTAAAATATGAAAGTGACAAAAAAGTTTTCTCCTAAAATTAGTAAAAGCAACAATTACAAATATGCCTTGTGAATACGTTAAACATATTACAACAAGAAAAAATTAATCTTTTTGAGAGGAAATAAATAATTTTGATTAATAAAGTTAAATAAACTTCGTTTTAATATACATACTTCAAAACTTATATTTCAAATTAAAAAACTAACTATAACAAGCAACATAATGCTTATTTTATTGCATTTATCTCATATATTTTTTGTATTGCAGTAAACTTTTTACCCCTTAAAATTCAATTTAAAAAACAACGAAAAGAAAGAAATTATATTAATTTAACACATTCATATAAAGAATGAAACATACAAATGACATTAATTTCATAAGTTACATAGAACTGTTTTGTAAATAGAAATAACAATTTTTTATATCATTAAAAAATTAGAATTACTTTAAATAATTTTAAAAAAATATTTAATTCTCCTACTTAATAAGAATAGTAAAGATTCCACATCTTATAAAGTAGCAGAAATGCTTTAAAAAGTTGGACTTTGAAATATTTATTAAAACTTAAATATCCGCTATCATCATGTTAATTTTGTATTTTATAGTCATGTGAAACTCATATTAAATTGAATTGAATTAAAATTTTCCGTTTGTAGTTGGATAATGGATTTTCTAAATAATTTTTTTTAAAAAAAATTAAAATTATTTACTCTTTTTGAAAATAATTCTTAATTTCCAAGTAACATACATAGATAACGATTTATTTATTTTCATTGATGTCACTCTCGTTAATGAATTAAAAATTTAATTAAAATTCAATCAACAATTACATTTGAACTTAAAAAATTTTATTTTTAATTCAACTTGGATAGTTAAAAAAAAATCAATTACCATTTCAGCTGGTCTTTTCCGTCCCACTCCTATATCGTTAATTTTGCCAAAATCTTGAAACTGTTCCGGCGACTTTTTCTCCGACAAAATGTCCATCAGATGAACGATATAATTCGTGGCCATTTTAAGAGTCTTAATTTTGGACAACTTCGTATCGGGAGGCACGTTGGGTATACAGTCTCTGAGCTCGGCAAACGCAGTGTTCAGGCTGAACGTCCGGCGACGTTCCTTTTTGTTCATCGTGACTCTCCGCTGCACTTCCCGGTTTCCTTTGACGGTAGTTTGCTGAACAACTCCGGTCCCATCCAACACATTTTGCTGCACTACCCCGCTCCCATTCCGCTGCACTTGTCGGCTTCTACTGACGGTATTCGGTTGCGCTCTATTAACATCAGCAGGTTGGACTAGAACGCTGAGGTGTTGTCCAGCGAATTGGGTGGAAGCGGTGAACCGACATCCCAAAGTCTGGGG
>BMAV01012208.1:60683-100945 GCA_019973955.1 Trichonephila inaurata madagascariensis | reverse complement strand
TTTTTTTCTCACGTGTTAAAGCATTCAGTTGAACTGAAATTTATATACACGATTGTTTTGGATGAGAATACGATACTTTAACGATAATGAATAAAAATTAATTGCCACTTAATGTTGTGATTCTGTCCTATGTATATACATATTTATATTAATTGTAACTATTTAATAAAAAGTGTTTAAAATAAAATTTTTCTTTGTTGATCTAAGTAGGAATTGACTTAAAAATTTCTTTTTTATATTACTTGTTTCATTTCAAGATCTTATTGCATGATGTTTTACTGATATTTTCTCTTTGAGTACTTTGATTTAAGAGCAAAACTCATTCTGAATATGCTGATTTTTCCCTCACAGATTCCAAAGGCAATCCTCGTTGCATCACCAACAGCAAAGGCAAGAAACGGCGCCCTGGTTCTAGACCTCTCTCGACTGCCCTCAACACAGATGACCTTGATTTTGTGGATTTTATCGGAAGGTGTCTAGAGTAAGTGTTATCTTCTACAGTACAAGTTGGATTCAATTATTTCATACTAGCTGTTATACCCGTTCTTCGCACGGGTGAATTGAAAAATTAAACAATGCAGATTGAAGGATAAATAAAATTTTAATGAGTTAATTTTACGTGAATTGCAAATTAAACAAAAAAAAAAGCTTTTTGCATATCTCAGCTGAACAAAAAAAATCCTGTAGTCTGTATATCTAATAGCTGATGAAAAGGATTTTTTTTTTATCTATAACTCCCCGTAACTTTCTTGTGGGTCGATTTTTGAAAACACCTTCCTGAGCTGATATCTACTCAGAAAAAGTAGCACATTATTACACATTTTGTGTAATTAACGCTTAAACTAGTATAAGTAATTTATATCTGGAAGTGTAATACGTTAATATTACTTTTTGTTGTATTTACTTCATGTTAAAATTGTAATCAGCCTCACACTCCGCCTGTTCAAGCTTTCGCAGTTCCTGGCTCCTGGCGTAGACAAAACAAAATGCAAAGTTTTGTTTCGCACATAAAAGATATATGCTGTCGCGGGCTTTTTTGCAGATGGCCGAATTTTTTCCTACTTTCTTGACAAGTATCGTTATTTTTTGGACACTTCACACACACAATATCTTTATAAATTATAGGATATGTGTTATTTTGATGTATAAGCTATATTATTGTAAAGTTTCATTAAGATCCATTCAGTTGTTTTTGCGTGAAAGAGAAACAAACATCCATACAAACTTTCACGTTTATAATATTAGTAAGGATTAGGGTTGTGTGTGCATTTTTATTGATGATAAAATTCTTCAGTATGAACCGTTTTCATACATCCGTATATTTCCTGTTGGTACTGAAACATCGTGGGTAGGTTTCTCAAGGAGAAACTCCGGAGTAATTTCTTGCATGTAATGCCGTGGGTTTCTCAAAGAAAAGACTCCAATGATGATTTAGTGGTTTATTGAATCACGATCCACATCAAACACAATGCAAAATATGAGGCGTGTTCAAATGAAAGTGATTCGATTTGTATATCCAGGAAATGCTTAGGGACAGAAATGAGACATATGCATACGAGGGATGATCAGAAAAAAAGGTTACAAGAAGCAGCATTTGAAAGTTACATGTTGTTGAGAAATTTTGTTTCCCCAGAGTGGAGACAAATGGCGTTACTTGTCATACAGCTGGTTTGCGGGTAGGTAATGAAAGTTTTTAAACGATTTCAGGACGATTGAAATGGAAAAGACAGAAAATTGGTCTCGTTTGGAAAAGTGGGTCGTGGTTCGATTTTTATGGACAAATAATGTGTCTGCATCTGACATTCACAATCAAATCGTGGAAGTTTATGATGAAGAAGCAATGAGCAGACAACAAGCGAAATAGTGTCACTCTTTTCAATCAGGTAGACAGGATGTCGAAAACCGCAATATGGCAGTAAACGGCCGGTCAAGTACTTCACGGCACTAATTGAAGAAATGACTCAAGATAATCGACTGAGTGAAATCTCGAAAGAGCTGGGACTGATCTATAGTAGCATGCAGCATATCGTTTCTGATGTGCTGCGATATTCCAAGACAGTGCTGTGAAAACATCCGCCGAGACCTTGTTCAATGGACAGGGACATGGTTTCTACCAAGACGGGTTAAGGTATCCGATTACGTTCGGAACCGTGATTTTAAAAAGGCGCATAAATGGATAATTTTCATGATATTTAGTGTCACTTAGATTAGAATACATGTATAAAGTTGTTTTAAAGACATTTTGACAAAAAAACATGTCGAAATATACTTCTAAAAAATGCCCAATGATCACGCATTCTGAGATGAATATCCACCGGCTTACACCCTTCCAATGTTAAAACCTTTCTTACAGCTGGCTGATCCATTTCGAACGCAGTTGCATCCATAACAGCTATTTTTAAAAGAATGCCATGTCCTTACAAATACAGTTATGTTAATTTGCTTGGGCGAACGCGTGCATGATACAGACAACTTCACCATTGCTTTTGTTTCACTAAAATACATCGAAAACTATTCGCATGCTAGGCTTCAAATCACTTCCATTTGAACACGCCTTAGATTAAATTACACTTTGTACAAATTTTTGATAAAATTTATAAATTCCCCTGAGTTTGTGCTTTAGAGAGAGCAAAAATGAGCCAGGATGGCATCCTCACATCTGCCTTTTGGCAGATCCAAAATCCCCACACTTTGCTCACTGGCGGAGTTTACCAACCTCTCTCTTTGAAGTACAATCACCGAATCCTTTCGTGTGACACATGCGCAGGCGTAGTACCAAGGATCAGTCTTGTTAAATTAAGAAAGACAAAACGCTTATTAAATAAACATAACAATGATTTCAGTGCATTTAGCTATTCAGAAATTTACTTAACACAGTTAAAAATATTATAATATATTATATATTTCTTGACTTTCAATAAACATAAAATTAACCTGTACTGCGGAAATAAAAATGATTGCAAAAAGTAAAATAGTACAAGGCATATACCTTTCATCTTTGCAATACGTAAAATGCTAACTCGTAAAAATTATTGCTAATTATTGGTTAATTATTTTTCTCTTATTTCTTTTTGCATAACTTATTCATTATTTAAGGATGTTTTTAATTCCTTCAACAGTTGGAATAGTTCCTTACGAATGAGTCCTGATGAAGCTCTACAACATATTTGGCTGCGATCATGTTCTTCACAAAGAATATCTTCTCAGCCTTTTAGAGACATAGAATCTGGTGAGTTGCTTTTTATTAATTACGTCAGCTTTTGAGAGAGAAAATATTGAAGATGTCATTTATTTCACAACGAATGGGATATCTTATTAAATTTCGAGGTACTTTTCCGATTCGCCTGCGCAGGTGATAAAATCGCCAAACGGAATATTGCCGCTGGAAACCTTTTACCATCACATTTTCAAAACTAGTTATTGTCTTTTCTTATTAATAACGTCTTTTTCATAATATATGAAAAATCGATGAAAACCCAGTGAGAACAAACATTTATTATTTTTTATGTGTATATTGTGTGTTGTCGCCAACAACGCATACTTGACGAGATTTGCGCCGGCAAAACGGAAAAGTACCAATTTCTTTTGATAAAGCTATTATTTATAACACAAAAATGAAATGCAGAAATTTCGACAAATCACTCCTAGCTAACCGAGGAAATATAAATCAATTTAATCGAAAATTGTGTGAATTAAACTGCTAAAAACGAAATGTAATTATTTTTTATATATAATTCCATGTATTCTCTATATATTTATTTTTAACTAACAATGAAAGACATTTCAATACAAAAACTGAAAAAGTTGCATCAAACAAACACGTATAATTCAGAATCAAAACTTAAAAAATCAAATTCAGAATATCATTTTTGTATATTATAAGACATTTTTTATTTTGTTGTGAATAAGCCCCTCATAACATTTATATGCATCTTTTGTAGTTTTTTATGTATAACTGTTTTAAAAATAGAATGATTTTTTTCTTAATTTTTAAGTTGACTTTATGCTCAAAAGTTTTTAAAAAAATTCCAGTAACATTGAATATTTAATTTTTTTTTCTTCGTACTCATAATACTCGTGTGACCGATGAAACAGATTTAAAATCTCACAATTACGATTGTGTGATTCGTATGAAAAACTATTAAATCTATAATCTTACATTTATGTATTATAAAAATTTAAAATGTCAAATTTGATCTCATATACGTTGTAAAAAAAATCTGTTCTTAAATTTCTTAAATTTCTTTAATTCTTCATGTATACGAAAGTTGGATACAAAGTTGTGGCAACACTTCAATAAATCTAAATTGCCGCCTTTACTATTATAAGTACTAACACTTCAGTTGCTCGACGCCCCACGTAGACTAAAGACCCCTTCCCATTGCTACTGTACCTAATTTTGGTGATCTCAGCATTTCTGTTTTTTCTGGAGTATTTTTCCTCGTATAAAAGTACTCCAACATTAAAACTATATTTTAGATTCACACTGTCTTAGAAATACCAGCATATTTTATCATACTACTCATTTTTGTCTGAGCTAATCGATTCTTTTCGGTATAACATTTTTTTTTTTTTTGCATTTTTCCATCTATATTGTACTGCTAAATGGGCTTTTCTTTCACATGTTAAAATAATACTAATTTAGAATTTTACAAATAAAAAATTACTAATTTAGGGAATACAATAGAACCTGTTTTTGTGCGATCTTTTTTATGTGATTTTATTTTTGTGCGATTTTTTCTGTGCGATCTTTTTTAATGTAGTACATTAATTTCTACGGCTTTGGAATCACTGCAATGCTTTGTATCAATGTATCAGTGGTGTAACAGAGAATGTTAGGAACTCCCTGCAAAGTCAGGTTTTGCCTTTAATACTTTATAAATTAGGTAAATACGTACAATGCGTCAGAATGCCTTGGGCCCCCTAGAGTCTCGGGGTTGCGGGAATGTCCGGTACGCCACTGCAATGTACATGCATGCACTTCAAGAGACGCTCTTTTCATTTGTTATAAACAGTCTCCCAACAATGCACGTTCAGTTGCTTTCTCTCAACGCTCCAACAGCCCGCGCTTGATTGAAGACGAAATTTTCAATGACTGTGGCATTATCAATAATTTGATAGATTATGTTGACGGACAAGAAGAGCCGGATTCTTTAAGAGCGGATAAAATATATGCAGGAATCCAGCTTTCCAACAAATTGGGACAGTATTTTCTTAAAATAGATACCAATTCCGAAAGGAGTATGAAATTTCAAAAAGAGTTTCGATCACGCATATCTGGTTATCGTGACATTTACAAGCAACTGACCTACCGACCTTCGTCGCAAAAACTTATCTCTTACTTTATGGTGCCAAAAAATAAATCAATTGAAATTGTGTCTTCAAGTGACGAAAGCGATTTTGAACTAATTCATCACGAGAAGATGTGTGCTTTGGATTACGATGAGTAGCAGCGAATTATGTAAGCATATTTTGTGAAAACTTCTCCATGCATACAATGCAAAACTGAATGTTTTTAAAATGTTTCCATGTGTAATTTAATTATTTATTTTGTCATGGAAGTACTTTCTCATAAATTTCGTAAATTATTGACGTATTTTCGAAGGGCGACTTTTTTTATGCGGTCCCTCTCCACCGCATAAAAAAAATGTTCTGTAGTATTTCGACGAATTTATTTGTTACTGTAAAAATTTATGAAATATTTTCGAATATTTTTGTGTGCGGTTATTTTTTTGCGGTTTCTATCTGCTGCACAAAAACAGGTACTACTGTATTCTGAAATTTAAAAAAAAATATATTATTATAATCAGGTGTATGAATAACAACGTTGCAAATTTTCATGAAAATTGAGACATTCTCTTAGAAATATTCTCGTACATTAGGAAAAGACGTTCGTACACAACAGGGATGTCAAACTCGCAGCCCACACGAACGTTTTTGCGGCCCGGACAGTATATCGGCATACAATAATATATAATAAAATATCAAAATTTCTTCCGAAATAGGAAAGATAGTATCAGAGAAGAGAGGTCAAGTGTCAGAATGTAATCATTAAATTTTTCTTGTTCTTTTATTTATATTCATCATACTTTATTATTCGAAATAAACTTACGTTTCTATGAATATTGATTTTTTTGCGACCCACCTGAAGTTAAACCTTGTTAGCCTTTGAGTTTGACACCCTTGATATACAACAGTTACACCAGAGGCGTAGCTACCGCCGTGTCAATGATACGCGCCCCTAAGCTAGAGGGGCTCAAACATATGCAAGCAGAAAGTCGTGAAATGTTAAGGAAGCCCAAAAAATTTTGATGCAGGGCCCACTCAGGACTAACTACGCCATTGAGTCACACAGCCAAATTTTAACTGATACCTTCCTTTTCACCGCAGTTAGATGGCAAACTGTTGCAGCACGTGGTAAAAATGTATTGAGCGATTGAAGTACTACACGTTTCGAAATTAGTGTTCTTATTATTTTTACCTATACCTAGTGTGTGTGTGTGAAGAGAGAGAGAGAGAGAGAATCTGAAATGATAGATATTAATTTTCTTAAATATATTCTTCCAAAACTTTTGCTGAATGTTCTAAAAACTGTCTGACACACAGTTAATTTAACGGAATCCATATTAAATATTTATATTTTCATATTTGGATATCGTTAGTTCACGAATCGAGTTCATTTTAGACCTAAAATGAAAATTTTTTATTAATATTTACTTCTTACTACGAAAAGTAAACCATAATAATTACATTTGTAGTGTCAAAAATGTGTATGAAAAGTTTTTTGGTCGTCGACTGTAATTATTGCCAGATTCAAATTAAGTTTGTCCTTTCGTATACTCGAATGTATAAAAAAAATAATGTAACATTAAATTTCTGTCATTCTTAACATTTTATTCTCATATCCTTGTTTTCAGTATAACTTTTTTACACAATTAAGGTGAAAAATTACACATTTCCACTCTCTCTCTCTCTAATGGGCTGCGGATTGGTATTTTTACCTTTGCAAACCTATACTCCGTTTCACCTTAAGTTGGCAACGCTGGGAAGGGTACGCGGACCGAATCACAGCCACTACAGGGTTACTCTAGGAGAAAAGTGTGACTATAACAAATAAAATTCTCCATATTTGGCGAGCAAAAAAATTACTCTTGAAAAATTTGTTCATTAAAATTGTTTGATTTTTTTTTTTTTTTTATAATAGTATAAACCCCTTCTTTAAACGAAATATTTAAGAGTTTATGTTTCAATATGTTTAAAAATATTGATTAATTAACTAGCAAAACTTTTCTCGAATAAAATCTCAATAGTTCCCAACATGTTGATTGCATTTTTTTAAATGAAAAAATACGGTTAAATTGTAATTCACATGCTATCATTACATTGATTTTTTTAAGTGACTTATGCTAGTTTCAAAATAAACGGCTCATATATCTTTAGTTTCATAATTTCATTTATTACATCTGTTTATAAAATAAAAATTTCTATATATATATCTTGTTTATAAATAATTAATCATCTGTTTTCTATTATTACTGTTTTAAATCAGTTTGTAATTATTATTCATATTACATGTAAATGCCGTTTATGTACGTTAGCTTAAGATATACAGAAGTACATAATAGAATTTGGGGATTAATTTCAAAAATTTATCAATATTAAAACTTATAATCTTTTATAAAATTTATAGTTTATCTGGAAAAAAATATCTCGATGCATACTTCAAAAATTATGTTACTAACATTATATGCAAAGTTTATATATTCAGCTCAATAAGTATAACTTTTAAAGAAAAAAAGATTTATTATAATAATGTAATACAAAAATTATATATTTTGATATTTAGAACTGTTTTTGCTGTAAAAAAAATGTTTAAAATTTCAAAAAACAACAAGAATTAAGATAGCGCACGAGATGTAAAAATATTATCTAAGAACGAAGCTAAATCGCAAAGCGAATGGCGTTGATTTGGCGCGAATATTTCGGAAGAATGTAATCTTGAAATCCGGTTTTTTCAGCCAAATATTGTTGTTGTCAGCCAAAAGTCATGTGGTTGATTTCTACTGTATTCGTTCACAGGGATTAAAGAATAAATGCTTTTAAGATGTGATTAACTTTTAAAATATATCTTTAAACCTACAATTTATATAATACATGATACTTTTTAATAATTTTCTGTGCATTTGCAATGATTTAAATTCAGAACATGTTGGAACTACTTTTTCAAGCGGATTGTTACATTCCCTACCTTTCTCAACGCTGCCAACTTGAGGTGAAACAGAGTATAGTACATTCCCCAGGAACTGGTATCACTTCTTAGTGCGGCCCCATATAGGCGATACTAATTGCCGCTAATAATTTTGACGCCCAGTTTTCTCCCCAGAGGGAGGCACCTGAGCTCTGACAATGCAAAATTTTATTTAAGAATTTAATTTTTCCGAGAGGACCTAAGCCAAACGAGTGCTGCAGGGATTTTTGACATGCCGCATAATCATACGACATGGACGCAGGGTCTATTTTCTGAATCATGAAAATCCATCAACTTGGGCCGGGGTTGAACCCACAACCTTCGGTGCAGAAGGTCATTGACAAAGCAACTACGCCACCCAGCCGGTAGAGCGAGACATTTCCACTAACATTATATTTTTGCGAAATGACCCTATGTTCTACTGAAAAAAATCCCTTGTAGAATGACCGCCAAATTTCTAAAGTCCATTCATACGAAATCCTGTACTATTTACATTTTATTATTGAAAGAAATATGTCTATTAAAGCAATAATACCTGAAAATCATTATATTTAAGTAACGTAAAATACATTATATATATATATATATCTGAAACTTCTTCATGAAAAAGGTTAAATAAAATACTAGACGTGCTTGAAAAAATATTTGTTACAATCTCGTAAAAAGAAAAGGATTAGGTAAAAAAATTTTCTAATGTATTTGATAATTTTTAAAGACACAAAATGAATTTTAGATTTTTCAAAAAAATCCCTTATGATGGATTTTTCCTCAAATAAGAGCATTGATTTTTAATGGATTTTTATTCCCAACGTTTAACTATATACTAACAATTAGTAATAAATATAGGTAAATTGTTTGATTTTTTTATGTTTTGTGTCAAATTTGTATAACTCTTTTCAACGAAAATAATGTTGAAATGCTTAAATTTGTCTTAGGACCAATCAGTCGAAATCGGACACGGCCGTGTTGAGAAAACTCTTGCATACATTTAACACGGGCTTACTTATATTATAATTGCATATGTTTTGAACGGTTAGAAACTATTTCAAACAAAAGCAAATTTATCAATTATTCAAATGTTTGATTTTCTCGTACATGTAGTAAGTTTAAAAAAATATTACATACATTATTCAACACTACCTGTTAAAAGTGACATTTACTGCACTTGGACATAGGACGAAGAATCCACGACGTTTCAAAGCCAAGAAAATAAATAAATAAATAAAATAAAATAAATCTTCATTGACTTTCTCTATGATTACAAAACACCAAGAGATTTTAATGTGTTTTAAATGAATTTGTGTGAAACTAATTATTTTTTAAATACCACTGACTCGGCTTAAGCAAAAATAAAAGCACTTTGTGCTCTATTCATTTTGAGCAACATAAATGATTTTTCAATAAGAAAAAGTGTATGTAATGTTATGGATTCGGATCTTCCAATGCAAAAGTACAATGTGGAAATTCAGCTTTGTTTTGCTAGAACCACATTACTTTGTGTTGCAGAATCCGCCAGCGGTCACTCACAGGAGGAAAAGGCTCCAGAACCCAGGAGAAAACCTGTGGAGGATTGTAAGCCTCAACATTTCTTTTTCTACATGCACTTTTCACTCAATTTGCACCAACTTTATCTTTTTCTGTCCATGTGAAAATAAGCAGCATGTCGTTCGTTTGTTCTGTTATCAATTCAGTGTGTTTTGCTGTCTAAAGTTTACTCACGAAATCCGTTTGAAAAGATTTTATACAAGCTGCATAAAATTTAAAAAATATATCGTCTTTGACCTGCTACAAATTTCTAAGCGTATAAATATTATACATCCCCCTCTCCTGAAAAAAAAACATTAAATGTCATTATAAATTTTAATTCATATTCAAGATATAAAAATTACTTTTTGCATCCTATATTTTTGCGGAATAGATACGCGTTGAGAGGTTTAAAACCTAAAAAATGCTTTACATTGCTATCATAGTTTAAACGGCACAAATTTTATTTATAAAGGAAATAAAATGCTTTACATTGCTATCATAGTTTAAACGGCACAAATTTTATTTATAAAGGAAATAAAATGCTTTACATATCCCATTAGTGACGTTAATTATCATTTCCCATTTCTTTTAATAAACACTGGCTTTGGTTTAACTTTATTTTTATATAAGAGTGTTTTTATCTCATGATTTGATTTTATCTTTTGAGTTTATATGAATATGTGTGTGTGATCCTGAATTATTTACAATTCATTTCTCGTAGCTCAAACAGTTTGAAAAATCAGCTTTTCCATTATTTGTATTACAGAGCCTCAGGGGTGTTTATATTTTAGAAAATATTTAGATTTGCAATATTTAATTTTAATTTAAAAGAATTATACCTATTTCGAAATATAAACAATTTTCAAATAAGTATAATTCTTTTAAATTAAAATTAAATAATTCGAATCTCTTACACAATATTTATAAAGGATTGAGGTTTCAAAAAAGTATGAAATGTTTAAAATATAATCATAATTTTAAAAATTTTGAGCATATGAAAATAAAAAAACATTTCTGTAATAAATATTAAGTAATTTTTACGTTGCGCATAATATTTTCTACAATAGTAGCCTTTGATGTATAAAACTTTATAGAATTATAAAACGTATACTCTTTAAACCCTACTGAATTTGAGTATCATATTTGTTTTGTATTTCAAAATGTTTGAAAAATAAAATTTATTATTCTATTTATATAAAAATGGCTACAGTGTAATGATACATTAAACTTTATAAATCAACTTACTGCTAGTAATTAGAGCTACTATTTTAGAAAATATCACTGCGCAGCGTAAAACTTTACTAATATGCCTTACAAAAACTTTTCTTATTTTCATATGCTTATAATTTTTAAATTATGATTATATTTTTTAAACATCTTACACTTTTTTGAAGCCTCGTTCCTTTATAAATAACGTGTAAAAGATTCGAATTATTTAATTTTAATTTCAAAGAGCTTTATCTATTTGAAAATTGTTTATATTTCCAACCCTCGCGAGGCAAAGTTAACATCCCTGAGAAAATGTGGCCTAATATAGAATTTTCACAAAAAGTAACTCTTTTTACTCTGTACTATGTAAAAAAACTTCTTCGACAAATATATTTAGTTAATTTTTTTTTCCTTTTTATATTACATAAAAATAAATATTTCTTTATTTCCTCTTTTATAAACCATTGAATGTGGTATTGTTATTATTTCATTAAAAAAATATATCAAGTAAAATGAAAGAATTCGCAGTTCATGACTAAAATTCAGCGCACAAAAATTACGTGATATGTTAAGGAATTAAAATCATATAAAAACTAAATTGTGTAAAAAAAAAATACTAATACGAAATTTCGTATAAATCAAGTACTGATTCCCATTTTAAAAAATATTTTTCTGTGAATAATCTCCTTTCAATAATCAATTTTATGCTCGGCCAATCATCGTCATGAGCAGCTCAATAGTTTACTTTTCTCCGCGGAGCACCAACCAAAACTCTGACAAAGAAAAATTTATGGAAGTTGTAATATCCCCTTGTCAATCTTAAGGGACTTAATATTCCAGATTTCTTAGTCATTTCTTTTCTTTCTGCAGCAGGAAAAATGTTACGGGAAAAGCTTAACTTGTCAGTTGCAGGTCAATGCATTTATGCGCGAAAATTTCATTTCGCTAAGCCTTTCTTTCGAAGGAAATTTAGTACAGGGAATATATGAGAATAATATTCCGAAAGTCTGTTTATGATGTGTCTTTTCTTTCATTTTCTTTCGGGGGAGTTTTGATGTTGTGCTTATGTATGCTGTTTTCCCATCCTGAGACTTTTGTTTGTTTGTTTTGATTTTTGTTGTTTTTCGTATTTTTCTAAGCTTTCGATGACTAAATTTTTTATTCGGCTCTTATAGAATTTTTAGCCCTTTTGTTAATATTAAAAAATTTATTTATTTATTTATTTTTTGTTGAGATATTGTTATTTTTTTTAAATAGTTGAAGGAAACGGTGCATGTTTTTATGATGAAATCAAATTTTTTTTTTTTTTTTTTGAAAGATATGCATAACTTTTTTTAAGAAATTAAATGTAACGGAATTTAAAACTTTTTTCAAACTAAATAGTTGATTAATTTTAATCTTTTTAATATAAAATTATATTTATATTAGAATTCAGCCAGAATTTGTTCTGAAAACAGCCGTACAGCAATGTAGTGTCAAACGTATTGAATAAGCAATACATTATCGGAATATTTTGTTGACTTAGGAATAAATTTATTATTTTAAAATAGTATTGGTCGTGGTTTCTATGCTAATGAGCTAAATTCATGTGACGTTCTTAGTCAAATGATATCTGCAATCACGTGTTTTTAGCCAATTAGTTCATGTGCTGATTGTCTAGTCATCGCTGTTGCCAGCCTTTGCCCTTTACAGAAATTTTCTTTTAAAAAGTACACATTTGTCAACAATAATAACGCACATATGTAAACAAAATGCATTTAATTTTAAATTGTACGCATAAATAAAGCTTTCTTTTTTTAATTTTAAAGAACTTTTTGAAGAGAATCTAAGCACTTGAAAATCCTTACCCCATTATCAGATTTGAAATTTTATCTAAATTTTACTAGTAGAACAACAAATAGATATCTAATGTGTCAGTTTTGAATTCAGTGGAGAACAAAGGACTGTATTTATCATGTGATCGTCATGAGTTTAACCCATTACTGAATGAACAAAATTACGGTTATCGTAATGATTTTTTAAGACAGGGTGTTCCAAAAATAACGATCCATTTCCATGAAAACACTAATGTATTGATTGCTTTCACAGGTTTTAGAGGAAATGCTTTCCTCAGAAGAAAGAACAGCCATTGTTTCCTGAAAACTGGTGGGGTGGGGGGTAAAATATATGAAGAGGTGAGTCAGCTGTACCAGCGAAAATACGGAAAACAGCCACCAGCAAGGGCCAATATCAGGCTATTTGTGAAGAAATTTATGTGTAGTCTCTTAACGATATCGTCAGAAGCTGATGACCATCCAGGAGGTTTAGCATTCGCCACGCTACCGATTTGTCTGAATTTGCTTACGTAGCCTGATGTTGGCCCTTATTGGTGGCTCTTTTCCGTATTTTCGCTGGTACAGCTGACTCACCTCTTCTTATATTTTACCACCCAGTTTCCAGGAAACGATGGCTGTTCTTTCTTCTAAAGGCCAAATGAATGGCCTCTACGAAGTCGAGGCCATTTATTTGGCCCTTCATCAGTTTTCTGACCATCTTTCCACTCTTGATATGGCTTTAATTTTATCAAATTCAAGTTCTGCTCTTCAAGCCTTGACAAGTAACTAAGACAAATAAAGTTCTCGAGTCCAGAGTTGCAAAAAGCTTATGAGCAGAATTCCAACAAAGGTTGTCTTCCAGTGGATGCCTTTCCATTGTGGCCTTTCGGGAAATGAAATGGCGGACTTTTTAGTAAAAAGAGGTACGGATATTCTCCAAAGATCTACTCTAGAGACCTGCCTCTTCACTCAGCTTAACTTGAAATTAATAGGATTTATAAAAAAGGATTTCGAGATGCTTCTGCCAATGTTGCCAAAAATAAATCATGGAGGGTGGTAACAAAACCTAACTGTGTGTCTGACTCTCCTCGTTATGCTGCTGTGGCTGAGTTTAGATTATTGACTGGACACATGACTGCCTGTGTGCTCATTTGTTTCGTTCTAATCTGACTGTCTTCCTTTTTTGTGTTTTATGTACTTCTGGGTAAGTCATGGACGCTGCTCATATAGACGCGTGCTCTGCACTTAAGACTTTGGTCTGTATTGTGAAGAAACACAGGAGAGTTCGTTGCCTAAAGATCTAAAGGTCAATGAACAGGCATTTGATAAATAATTCATCTTTCTTCTAAGCAGTTTATTTCTTCAAGCACCTGTGAAAGAAATCAATACGTGTTTTCATATAAATGGGTCGTTATTTTTGGAACATCCTGTATATAATTTCTAAAGTTGCGCGCTTTAAAATAGCCATCCATATAACGCAATGAATGTAAATCTGTTGAAATCGTTTCTTAACATTAACATCGTTTCATTTTTTTTTCAGTTTTGCACGAGGATATAGGTTGTCCTGAAGAATACGATGACCCTTTAGAAGACTCTGGCACTTTCCTTCCTTCTATCCTCTGAGAGGACTTCCCCGTTCAACCCTGCAAGCAAGGATCTCAAACTAGTCGAATACTATGAGCTGGTCAATTTCCTTGAAGGAAGATTGAAAGAAATTCCTGTATTCATTTAGGTGGGAGGGAAGAAATTTTGAATTTCGTCACCTCCTAACTGATGAATTCAAATTTAAAGAAGTGTGAATGGAACGCTTTTCATTCTCGTGTAAATTCAGAAGAGGCATATCGAATATTTTTGTCGAAGAACATAGCTTGGCTGTAAATGCATGGAGTGGATTTTCCTACCGGTGATATCGAGGAAACCTTTGGATTGAAGAGTTGGTTTTGTGTATCGTACCCTATGTTTCCTAGTACCCAAAAGTAGATGAATTGAAATAACTTTTGTGTACCTTTTTTCATTACGTGTATCAATGTGTTGACTTTTTTTACTTTTTCGTCTGTGTGATGCTCACTTAATGTCTCCACCTTTCCGTAGATTTGGTCTTTGTTTAACACAAGCAGAGGAAGTATTTTTTGTCTAGATCATTTGAATCGTGTGAATGTAATACAATAATCTATTTAAATAGCACACACTTTGATGCTCTTTTTTGCGCTTCTTGTTCGACACTACATGTTTTCGTCGCTTAAATATTTATTGCAAAATAAAATGCACCTAGTTAGTTATTTTTATAGATCATAGACTCAACTTAATTCAAAAATAACCAGTTTTTGATTAGGTTCTCCCTGCATTTTTCCTTTAACACAAGAACAAAAATTAAGTTCCTAGCATTAATTTACATCTTAGATGTCACACTAATTTTCCTTTAGACTGCAACCCCCTTCCCTTTATAAGGCTTATAAATAAATACTTCGAGCATTATTAAATGCTATTTCGGAAATAGAATTGACCATTGACGAATACTGCCACTGATTAAAACTGCTATTTTTATTAGGACTCATATCAAACATAAATTATAATGGACTATAAGTCTAAAAATTGATCTATATTGTAACTTTTTTAAGATTTGTAAGTCCTTGACATCCAAGCTTAAACTTGTGATTCATTACACGAAAAAGACGGGTCTTAGTGAGATGTCGGATAAAGTAGAATGATTTAAAAGTAGATGTTAGGGTCTTAGTTACAAAAAGAATGAACTATTACGAAAGAAGTGAAAAAATAGACATAAATAATACAGAAAAACATCCCGATGGTAATCCATGTCCTTTATTTTCTCGTATAGGATTGGTTACTAAAATTATATGACCCGTCTTTTATCCTCCATTGAAGAATACCTTTGTATCTTAAAATTATTTCTACATTTTTGTTCAATGAAAAAAAGGTCAAATTTATTGAATAAATTTTTTCCATCCGTAAAAATACACTTAAGGTATCCGACTACCCTAAAATCATGATTTTTTTCAAAAATTGACAATTTTTTACTATGATTTTTATTTTATAGGCTATCTTATTAGCTTTATAAAAATACCAAGTTTTTTATTTTCTATTCACTAGAACAAAAACTACGAGCTTTAGTAAAAGTAGATGCCATAACTTTACACAAGATGTCAAACTTTAAAATGCGTTTTACTCAAAATGTGTGGGTTTTTTTTTCGAAAAAGCTTAAACGGGGACAGTGATTGCTCAAAAATATTTGAAAATAATTTGCTGAAACTTTTTGTGTTTGTTATGTATAACTGTAGAAGTGTTTTGACCTTCAGATTTATCGATCACTGTTTTATTTCAAAATTAGCAGTCCTTTATGTAAATATGGTCACTGTTTTTTTTAAGCGATTTCATATAACTTAGATAAAGTACTCTAGTTTTTGTAAAAATTGAAATATCTGTTATTCTGAAGGTCATTTCAAACATGAATAACAAAGTAACACATCAAAATTGAAAATTAAGAATTTGTTAATTTACTATTTGTACAGAGCAGGCCACGTTTATGTAATTTTTTCTACATTTTTACCAGTTTTTAATAATAGTAAATTTTTTTCTGTTTTCAATTTTAGGATTTTTTCCTTAAATAAATCTAAAAATCACGACAAAAAAACAAAAAAAAATCCCCATATTTCCATTTTTTCAAAAAAAAGTTTCGCAAGTAGTCGGATACCTTAAACTTTAAAATTTATAAAGATTGCTTTTAAAAGCTGATCGCCCCTCACCTTTTCATCTCAAGTATTTCACTAAAATCGTACCATGTGGATAATTTCTTCTTGTTGATCAAGGCTTTTTTACAGAATTTACTAATAAAAACGACTACATAAAAAAACACAAAAATAAAACTTTTTCTAATAAAAAAAATCAAAAATTAAAATAAAATAAATTTTGTCACAGCTGAGAGGCGTTGAGGAATTTTGTGGTCCATTTGTCAAATCCTGTTTCATACTGAATTCAGAAAGAGAAAAAAAATCAATTGTGATCAATTCCAACCCGTATCGGGAAACTGAATCGCGATCAATTCTACAACTTGTGAACACTTCCTCTTTTTTCTGTTCTGATTGAGCACGCGTATTTATACATGTAATATATGAATATATTGATGAGAGGTGCTGTAATGAATCTTTCGAATAAAGTAGTTTTTAAAATACATTTGTTTCGCCTCTTCTTTTTATAACGTGTTTGCCATTCATTTCTTTGAGACATGTTTTGAAAGAATATCAATCACAAACTACAGTTGTGACATCTCTCGCGTTCTTCTTCTAACATAACCCCTACGTTCTTTGACGGCCACGATTAATGGCAAAACTTTTCCAACCCAAATCCAAGAAGTAAAACGAAGCATAGATGCAAATAAGATAACCTTTAAAAGGATAGAAAGTTTAGTGAACAAAAATGGCAATTTAGAGAAAGCTCAGTTCGGAAATGTTGAAGTGTAATTCGACGGCCTACCAAAGCACCACGGATATCCAGCCATAACTACAAGGTGCCTACTATTGCACACGAGCCCATCAGTCTACCTGAAAGTAATTGAACCGTTAAATATTCCTCCAAGGGAGGAAGGTTGTATTCTGAACGCTAGTAATTTATTGAGATTGTGATTAGGCGGATCTAATATATTTATATTGATAAGTGATCTAATTGCGCGATCTGAGTTAGTTAAAACGGCGTACTTTGGTTTATTCTCACTTAATATAAGTTTGTTCGATATCTAAGTAATTTAAGTTAAATTCTTAATAAAAGTCATATTAAGAATTATAGAATGTCTCATCCTTCCGAGATAATCCCACACCTCTAACTTACGCGGAAACCCCAAGACATAGCTATCGACAGATGGCTATGTCGCACAGTTCTTGCATTCTGTAGCGTGCGCAAACTTCTTTTATAAGGGTCACCTAAATGGAAGTGGCAATACACTCACGGTTCGATAAACGGTTTAATGCTATTAATATAAATTTGTATACAAATGGTATGCATTTGTATGAAATAATACAGAAGTAACAGATGGGCTAGACAAAGTCACTTTGAAGGTTAGAACAAGTGTCCCAACTGTCCACGAAGTGATGAATACCCTGGGTGAAGCGGCTCCGGTGTTGGTTGTGGAAGCAGCTTGGACCTCACCATCGTGGGGAAATCGCCATCCCTTCAAATCTCTCTGGAGTGGACCGAAGATGAGGTATTCCCACGGCCAGAGGTCCCGGCTGTGAGGGGAATGTTCCAGAATCTCCCAATGAAATTGCAGTAAGAATGTTTGGCACGCCACAGCCACATGAGAATGAGCATTACCATAAAAATGATAACTCCGTCGGTCAGCGGTTCTGGATATTCTTCCTCAGTTCATGTAATGGGGCACAATACGGGATAACATTGACAATCGTACCCTTTGGAGGCATCAATGATGCGAGCAATGCCTTTGCCAAGCATTCCCAGTACTCTGCTTCTTCTATAGGGGCACTCGTAGTCATCTTTTTCTTCAAATTGCGGAGTTATTACAACAATACCACTTTCATTTGGGTGACCCTTATATATATTTTTTAAAAAAAGTACGTAGGAGAAAGCGCCGAAGCTTACTTTTTAAGCTAAAAATTTTTAAAAATCTGTTCCTCTATGACTGTGATTCCGAAAGTGGTCTATATTGAACTGGAGGGGTATATGAAGACCTACAAAGGGTCTACATCAGCAAAAAAATAATTTGGGGGTCCATGAGGCATAAATGGGGGTCTATGTGCGTGTTAGTGGCTCTCATTAAATCAGATCGTGACTTTAACATCAAAAGAAAATTTAATGAGATAAAATAAATTATAAAATATTTAATGATTAAAATTTAATAGAGTTTATCTATTTTTAACAGATTTATTTATTAAATTTAACAAGGTTAATTTGCAATTATAAGTTGACAGCATAAATTTTATAAAAAGGTGGACCATTATTTCAGCATTTCTTGCCAGAATTAAGCTTAAGAAGTATAATATTGGACATCGCAAATTTTCCCAGTTTCTCAATTGGCCACAGACAATTTGCCCGGAAAATGACAGTTTAACTTACGTGAAGCATTTAAATGCCCTTTAAAAGATTTTAAACTAGGTTTTAGAATGCTCTGATAATGAAAATTACCACAGTAGGCGATTAATTCATATGCGGTCACATTGAAAAAAGAATAAATGTGTTATTACAAAAGGAGTTGATCGGAATAGGCAATAACGGAGAACTCAAAGTAAAGTTTAGAAACGGATGTCAGCAATTTTGGCGTGAAAAAGGCATACCTGTTATTTATCCCGAATTATGGAGTATTGTGGGAAAGTTTTTAGTTGCTTTTCCTTGTGAGAAAGAGTTTCAGTGCTGCTGCCAATCTCCAAAATAAAAATAAAAAGACTAGACACTACTAACTTAGGAGATTTAAGGTTAAACCTGACAAAATTGATACCAAATGTTGAAAATTTGTTTTTGAAGCCAAAATTGCTCTCCCATTATAAGCATTTGTTTGTTGATCAGAGTTATTCTATGTATTAATTCAACTTTAATTTAATTAACATGTGTTTCTTAAGTTTTAAATATTATACTTCACTACAGTTAGAAATTTAAATCTTTTAAGGCAATTAGCTCTATACCAGCTGTCAAAAAGACATCCAAGTTGGTAAATTTGCAAAAATTCAACATTAAGCAAGCAGGGGTTTACTAAAAACCGAAAAACATGGCAAGGGGGCTATGAGACAAAAAGTTTGGGAATCTCTGATTTATGAGCTCCCCAAATGACACCCTTGTGTACACCACTTTTTATAAAAAATATGGTATTTCTTCTTGTTTTATCCAATTAAATTCTTTTAAAAGCTACAGTAAGGCTGTTGGAGAAAAGTTTCGTAATTTCAACCCAAAGTTAAACGATACGAACCACATAGGACTGATTGGTCCCATTCATGCTGCTCAGAATTGTGACCTATATCTATTTAATGAGGAATATATATTCCTTTTTTTACCAGGGAGATCGAAATTACCCAACAAGTGTCTGGAGCTATTTAATCAATCTGTCTGGGAGATTTCTACTGCAGTAAAATCGATCTAAAATCAAATTATAACACTCCTTACGTAAAAAATGTACTAGTTAAACTTTCATAAAAAAATAATTACAATTTTTCAAAACGTGATTTTACCTCGGGAGACAATGCTCCTAAAAAAGTAAGATTTTTTATGTACAGAATCGAGAAAATAAATATATTTTTATAAACTGAATACCCAGGTAAATATACAGTTTGAAGTGTATCAATCAAAACATATACCGTAAAATCCGGCGTATAACGCGCACTTTGAACACAAAAAATATTATCGAAATTTACGGGTACGCGTTATACGCCGGGTAAAAAAATGATAGCTTCAAAAATTAAACGAAAATGAGTATGAAAAAACTAGACTTGCATATAGATTGTAATGCTGTTTATTTAAGAAAATTGATGACATACCTAATGAACTTAAAGGATTGTTCTAGAAGTATACTGTATTTTTCAAAAATCTGGGATAATACCTCGAATAAATGACTTCAAAACACAAGAGCATGGCACACGAACATTTTAGGTTCCTTCGTAAAAAGGATGCGCGTTATACAGCGAATGTATCTGAAAATAAAAAAAAATGTAGCCTGAAAGTATGGGTGCGCTTTATACGCCGGATTTTGCGATATTTAAATCAGGATGAGATTCACTTGATAGACCTAAATGAAAGGACTGATAAGTATCCAGAGAGCCGGGAATTATTAAGGCATTTAATGCGAACTTTAAACCATTGGATCATTAAATAAATAAATTAAAACAACAAACAAATAAATAAACAAATCAAATCATTAAGGGAAGATATAGAAATGATATAAACAATTGCTCATGCATAATTTTATTTATTTATTTTTATTTTGCTAAATCTAACCTGATCTCGTGTTTCACATCCAGTCAAAAAAAAAATTCTATCATAAAAGTAAATATAATATATCAAAAAATAAAAGTTTTGTTCTACAGAGCAAAGAAGATGCTTTTAAATTTAACGAATGCTCTTTCACGTTTGAGGCCGATTGTAGCCTAATGGTTGTGGTCACGGACGGGCTTGCCGGAGTTTGAGCCTAGGGCCACAGAAGACACGTCATATAAAGAAACTGATCCACGTTAAATCTGCAAAGCTTAAATTCTTTCCGTTGGAGTGGGGAGGGAAGTTCAGAATGGGGGTGCCAGTTGAGATGTCGTCCTCGTCACTTAACCATGATTCATAATTATGAGGTCCGTCGCCAATAGCTCTCGTGTAACTTCATAGCTTGAAGTTAATAAACATTACCTCCCTTTATAAGTTTGATATTTAACATTTCGTCGGTCTAATTATCAGAATGCGTAACTCCTTCTGGGGTGCTAATTTGATATCGGAGTGCTACGAGCCAAGTTGTTGTTTATGTTAGCCAAGATGGGCGATAACATTACAATATGGTTATCTTGATATTTTTATTGTGGAGTAATGTGATTGCCATAGGGACAAGGTATATTAGAGTTAATTTCCATTGTTATTTTCCTGCTGTAACCCTTTTAATTTCCGACGGTTTTTATTCGATTTCTTTTAAAATTTAACCATTTCCATATTGTATTTGTTCTTTAAGCTACTATTTCTGTCTTCTGTTGTATTTTGTGCTATTTTCGAGTGTGGATAATTCTAATATCATGGGGGAGTACCAGGATATTTTATTTAAAAGAATGAGTCCTGTGCTTTTAATTATTGCTATAAATCGCACATTTCCACTTTATTTTACTTTTTAATAATGCTTTTTTGAACGTTCCTTGTTCGATGAAATTCATTGAAAGAACTCGCAGTTTCAGGAATATTGCAAGTTATCAGTACTTATTAATTGATATTAATTATTAATTTTAATACATATTATGTAATTATTTTATTTATAATATAATATAATAAGTATTATATATATTATCATTGGTTTTTTATATTATTTTTATAATTAACGCATAAAATTGTCTTAAGAATATTACTACAATAAAAAATTTCTTAAATGCAGTTTTTTGGCAAAAAGTGAAGAGAGAATGATATATTTTCCAAACCTAATTTGGAACTTGTTTGATTTCACGGGGCAAGGCACCAAGCAGGGCATGTTGTCACTGGAATGGAGTCCAAGATGGCGGCCTAGAGGTATCAAATCGTCAGGAAGATAATTTTAAAGAAGTGTTTTGAAATACATTGAAATATATTTCAAAAGGAGAATATAGGAAGAGATTGGGAATAACCAAGATCAATCAATAAATGATGAATAACAATATTATATAATGAAAAGTAATGTGTTCTATAGTAATATTATATGCAGTATATAATAATCATATAATATAATTTAATAGTAATTATAAAAAAGGATAATCACAAAAAATAAAAAATAAGGATGCTCATATTACGCAATAATTTAAATAAATAACATATTAATAATTATAAATGAATAACAAAATAATAATTATAAATAAAGAACATAATAATAATTATAAATAAATAACATATGTAGTAATAATATTTATAAATAAATATAATAAAAAAATAATTATAAATAATGAATAATAATATTACATATAATAATAATTGTATTTATTAATATATTATTAATAAAATAATTATATAATATAGATTAAAATTAATAATGAATTTCAATTAAAAAGTACTGAAAACTTGCAATACTACAAAAACTATAAAAATATCAAGGTAATTACATTGTAACGTTATCGCCCATCTTGGCGAACATAAACGACAACTTGGTGCGTGCCCCGTGATATCAAACTAGCACCCCTAATTTTATGGAAAATGCTTCTATAATAAAAATATTTTGCTTATATATAAATAAGACTTTTGTACAAAGCCTAAACTAGAATTTTTTTAAAATTCACTTTATTTTCAGAGTTACTATCAATTAAAGTAATAACCTATGCTTTTTTGTTAAAATTTCTCTATTCTGATGTATTAAAATACGAATAAATCCACTTCAAAATAATATACGTCAAAAATTCTAGTTCAGGCTCTGTATAGAAATCTTAGTTATATATAGGCAAAATATAATTATTATAGAAGCCTTTTCCATACAAGAAGAACGTTTTGAAAAAAATGTCATTCTTTTTTCATTTTTTGCCAAAAAAATGCATTGAAGTAATTTTTTTTCTTGTAATAATATTCTTATTTTAATTCAGGTGATACTAAATATCAAACAAAAAAAAATTATTCATTTATAAGCTTTTTCAAAAACATCTTCCGAACGTAGTCGGATACCTTAAGCTAGAGATAGCCATTTATATATATTTTATTTAAACCAACAAATAAATTTTTATTCAAAGTTAATTTCCTTGCAATTAAAGTATCTTAAATTAACTTTTTGGATTCTGAAACTAAGAGCATGAATTTTACTCATTCGAATCATAACAAGCGTCGAGATATTGGAATTAATTTGTACGACGAAGATAAATAAAATATATTAATACAGTTATATGTATATAAATATGTCAAGATATATATATACCCATCTTTTATCTTCCCTTCTACAGCATATTTACAAATAATAGATTCAAGAAAAGGATTTCCATAATCGAAGAGTCCAAATATAGTACGAACCAATCGATTACGGGAGACACAGATCCTCCAGGCTCCATTGCGAATAATACATCAAAGTCAGCTTCAGACAGCGATAATCCTCCCAAAATTGTCATTAAGCTTACTAAAGCACACTTCATTGTCAAGTTGCTAAAGGTCAAATACGAGTAAAAGCAACAGAGAATTCCACGAATCATTGAAATAAATAGAAATTTTTCACATTGAGAGAGAGAGAAAATCGTTTTCATTTCAAGTTCTGTGTGTTTGGCATCACCGTACACGAGACTAAATATTAAGAACGCTTAACACAAGGGGAAAAATTGATCCATTCAAAATTAAATGAAAAGTATATTTAAATATTGCTACTCTTTACATGACAGTGAATAGGATAGCTTTAAAGAGAAAAACTATTTTTTTACTTCATATGAATACTTCGATTTAAATTTTGGTAAGTTTCATTAATTCATCTACAAAGTTTAACCTAAGTAAATGTGGTGGTTTTTTTCCCCGTATAACTTTCCATATATCAAATTTTCAATAGCAAATATACCAATATTCAGTGCTATTTCAATAATAATGTATATTTCGAGATATTCCCTAATAATAATAATATGCATCCCCGAAATAACACTGACTTGGTCCATGTCTCGAACTAATGAAAACATAATAAGTATTTACGCGAGAGGAAGATTTTAAGATTTATTTTTAGAGGAATTCAGGAAAAGGGCACGTGGCAAAGAAGATCAAATTTAGAACTCTATCACTCATATAAAGAATGTGACATTGTTAACTTCATCAAAGTAGAACGAATTAAATGGACAGGCCACGTTATCAGAATGGACGAATACCGTACCACTAAAAAAGTCTTCAACTCCCAACCAAACGGCACACGAAGAAAGGGCAGGCCAAATCTTAGATGGATTGATGGCCTAGAAAAAGATCTCCTAGTTTTAAGAACTAAGAATTGGAAAACGCTAGCAGGAAAAAGACTAGTCTAAAAAAGGCTTCTTGAGAAGGCCAAGGCCCACCCTGGGCTGTCGAACCTTTGAGGAAGGGAGGAAATAATACTGAGAGGTATTAGTATTCCTTTTTCTATTGAAAATCGGATAAACACAGCATTAAGCATGTATGGAAAGAAATATTCGTATATTTACCTACTTAGAGGTAAATTTCCCAGTGGTAGCGTATGCGCTTCCACACCACAGGTTCTGGATTTTATCCCCAGACTGGACAAAGTCGACTCAGCCTTTCTTCCCTTCAGTGGGTTGATAAATGAAAACCAAGCTTGCTTGGGGACTTAACACTGGTGGTTTTGTTTTAGATGTGGAGCTGATCAGGACATCTACTAATGCACTTCAGCACCCAAGGTCACGTATACTGTGAGGGGCACAGTAGGCCTAGGCCCTCATGGGCTGTTGGGCCACTGAGTATATATAGCTTAGAGGTAAATTAATTATAGAAAGCTGTGGAAAGAAATTTTAACTTTTACGAATGCATCACACTTTGCAAATAATCTCACTCTAAATACTCCGGACGGCACACCCAATCCCTCTTTTCAGTTCTGTGTGTAAGCCCCGTTTCGGAAAAAATTCTATAACTTTCCATGTCACTTGATTCGTTGAAAGTTAGCATGTCATTCAGTAACATCACTTCGGGAAAAGCTCAGACATCTGCCAATTTCAACTATTATTATTGGAAAAGGGTTAAGTTTTTGAAAACTATTATTACAATATCCTGAAAAGTTAATAAATATTGAAAGTAATCGAAAGGTTGAAGGAACTAAAAAATTTTATATTCATTCCCCCCTTCAGAAGAAAACGTTTCCCATGGACCCTACCAGGGGTACTTACTTAAGGGGGTTCACCCATGTAATGGCTTCAAAAACTCAAAAAAAAAAAAAAAAAAAAATTTTTTTCATAAATTACTTTGTTAACATGTCTACAATACGGTGGTAAAGTGATTTTTTTAAAAAAATCAAAGTCGTTATTAAGAAGCAGCTGTTCGGAGCGCTGAGTTGGCAATCGAAGGCTGAGCCTATTGTGTACTGTCGGCATGATGCACAATTGACTCTTCTATGCAAATATACGTTCATACGAGAATAGACAAGTCCGTAGAGGTTTAAAAGGAAATATCTGTGTAGTTATTCAATATTTCGTCGAACTTGTTTTAGGCAACGCCGATTGAGGGTAAGTTAAGATTTTCATTGTTTTAATCGAACTTGAAACTTTTAACTTGTTTTTCTCAAAACTGTGTTTTTCAAACTTTCCTCCATCATATCTCAAGAACGGTTTGACCGAATGATTTCAAATTTATAGGGTAGACTCAGCACATGTATACGCACCAAATGGACTACGATCACTCCAAAATTCAAAACATTTCGATTTTTTATAACAAAAATATAACAAAAAACCGCATGTAATTCGAAACTTTTTCTCTCTCTTCAGAGGTCTACCAAAAATCCAATTCAAAATATTTTCGATTGAGTATACTCTATTCCAGCGGTCGCCAAACTTTTCAATCTCACGGACCAGTAAATTCATAATTTAAATCCCGTGGACCACTAATAAAATCTTTTAAGTGTTAAATATATTTATAAAAAAATTGCGATCTAAATGAACACATAAAATGTACCTAGTTAATAAAATGAAACTTTTAATTGCAATCAAATTACGAAAGCTTTATTAATAAACCATAATAAAATAAACAAAAACTGTAAAAACAAAACAATTAAAAAATGGCTTAAGTATATCAAACAAACTTTTAGCATTATACATTCCTAGTGTGATGTTCCTGCTTCCTTGATATAAGATTATGAATATTTGGATCCAATTTTTTTACACCAAGACGGAGAACTGCATTTATTTCAATCTGAGATCGGTACCGTGTTTTGATGGCTGTGACAGATGAAAAGGCCATTTTACATAAATAAGTTGTGGAGAAATGAATCAGAATTTTCATCGCCTGTTCACAAAGAAAAGGGTATTCCCTTTTTATGAAAAGCCGAAAGTGAGATCTTGATAAGGATGAATGGCATTTAAAGTTTCGTCAGACGATAAGTCGATGAGGCTTTCTTTTAGATGCATGCTTAAATTATTATCCTGAATTTTCGCTTCAAATAGATCTATTATCCACATATTACCATTCTAGAATCTGCATTCTTTGGGTAATAAAGAGCAAAAGATTCTGTGATTCCAAGTGTTTTTTAACTAGGGTTACTACTTGCTGGTTATCATCGCGTTTTCCTTCACATATTCATAAAAATTAGAAAACTTTAGCAAATCGTATGCAACCAACCATGTTTGCTACAATAATATTTTCTTTCGAAACGCATCTATTTTACTTCGTAGAGTGAACACGTCCTTAAGTTGTCCGTGAAAGGATATGTTTAGTTCATTTAACAGGGAAAAAATATGCAAGGTATGCAAGCTTTGTTAGATATTCATTGTTAGGCAAGAGTGTTTGCAATTTCGGATTATTTTGTTCCTAGAAAAATAATTTGACCTCTTAAAACATAACTTAACGTGATGAGTAAGTATATTCCACATTTTTCTGGGGACCAGTGAAATTTTCTAGAGGACCACTAGTGGTCCGTGAACCACCACTCTGGCGACCTCTTCTCTATTTTGTGCATTTAAGCTTATAGATTAAAATGCCGTCATTTTTTTTTTATTTGAGATAGGCCAATCAGCCGGAATCGTGGAGGAAGGGAGCGTCCATATTTTCGAGGCGGGTGTGTTCAGAGCGCTATAACTCACATTCTTTTGAATATTTTTGGCTAAACATTAACATACATATTCTTAAAATACATATAAATAAATTGTAAATTTTTTTTTTAATTTCTATCTTTTTACCGACCTTCAAAAAAAAAATTCCGTAAAAATGCTTAAAAACAGGCTGTCACATGGGTGAATCCCCTTAATGAGATAACCCCAATTTAACAATTTTAATTTTAAACATTTTTTTTCTCAATAGCGTGGAACTCCATGCTGAGTTCCCTGAACTGAATGTTATGCATACTTATACATTAAATGAAACTCACATTTCCTACTTGTTGATGAATTAAAATGTGGTATCAACAACTTCAAAATAAAATGCAACCCTTAAAAGTTAGTGTTCATTTGACTGAGCATTTGACATGGTATTTTGAGCCATGTAATGTGAAAAAATACAGTGGTGACTTGCAGGGGTGTACACAAACTTCTTTTATGGGAGGGGTAATAATTAAAAAAACACGCAGACGAAAGCACCGGGGTGTAGTCTTTACGCTAAATATTAAACATTTATTGATCTATGGGAGGGATTTGACCCCCAAATTCCAGCCCTGTGTTACACTGGCAGTGTAACGTATGCTACATGAAATATCCAAAGGTTAGATTTTAAATAAAACAAAGTGGTGTTCTTAACCACGTGGAAAAAAATTGTAAATTTCAAAATTATGAAATTTGGCAAATAAGTTTCTTTTGTTGAGTAGAGATCCACTAAAAATAGGTTTTTTGAATACAAACCTTGGGAGGTAAGAATTACGGGGGCCTATAAAGTAACTAAATTTGCGTTTTATAAAATCGAGTTCTGTCTTTTTAAAACAAGAGGTGAAGGATATAAGAATATTTTTGAATGCAATCAAAAGTTTAATACTAGGACTTAAATATCAGTAACTTTAAAAAAAGCCATTATGTAATCATACGAAGTGGGCGGGTAATGGCTAGTGTGTATGTATATACCCCCGCCCCCCTCCCCACTGACGGGAAAAAAATTCCCAACACCAAGAAAGACTTGTGTTATAAATAAACGAAATTTGGAAGGCGGGTTTATACATCTGAAAGATGACATCGATTCAAATTTCGCGCTAGTAGCGCAACTCAGAACTTGCAAATTAGGGTTTCTTTGAATGCGTGCTGTAAAATTCGTGAACGTTATTTGTCTGTGAACTTTGACGTATTGAGTTGATGTTAGTCAAAGTGCCTTTCAGAAGACGAAGAAGCCATTTGAACGAGGTCGTGTAATAGGGCTACGAGGAGGTGGATTTTCTTTCCACTATATTATAGAAGGACTTGGCTGAAATGTATCCACTTTGCATGATTCTTGGGAGCAGTGGTCAAGGGATAGCACTGCTTCAAGAAGACTGGGTTCTGGGTGGCCACCTGGCACTACTGAGAGGGAAGGCCACCGTATTTGGCGTGCAAATCTAGCGCATCTTACTTCGTCTGCGGCAGAAGTTCGAGCTGCAATTGGTACCTCAGTGACACAGCGAACTGTTAAAAATCGGTTACTTCAAAGACAGCTCCAAATCAGGCGCCCTGTAGCGTGCATTCCATTGACTCCAAGTCAGTGGCGCACACTAGGAGGGGGAGGACCATTGCCTTTAAGGTATCCGACTACTTTCGGAACCGTGATTTTGCAAAAGCGTATAAATGGATAATATTTATGATATTTAGTGTCACTTGGATTTGAAAACGTATATAAAATTGTTTTAAGAATAGTATTACAATAAAAAAATATTTAAGTACAATATTTTGACAAAAAATGAACATAGAATGACCCATTTTCAAAATATTCCCCTTTTGTGAAAAATGCTTCTATTGTAATAATATTTTGCCTGTATATACTAGCTCAGACCTCTGTACAGAGGCTCAACTAGAATTTTTGAAATATATAACTTAGAAGTGGGTTTATACATGTTTTACGACAACAGAGGGGAGAAATTTTAGGGAAAAAAACCACCGATAATTATTTCAATTGGTTGTCTCTGAAAATAATGGGAATTTTTCAAAAATCCTAGTTCAGACTCTCTGGAGAAGTCTTTACTTTATATAAACGCGTGCGCGCGCGAAATATTATTTTAGAATAATTATTTTATAAAAGGAGAGCATTTTGAAAAAAGATTATTCTAAGTTAATTTTTTGCCAAAATATTCTATTTAAATAATTTTTCTTGTCAAAATGTCCTTAAAACAATTTTATACATGTATTCTAATCTAAGTGACTCCAAATATCACGAAAATTATCCATTTTTGCGCTTTTTTAAAATCACGGTTCCAAACGTAGTCGGATACCTTAAAAAGAGTTAAGGAAATCTATCCATCACACATCACTAATAACATGCCTGAAAGAAATAGTGTATCTGAAAAGATTAGATTTGTGTGTGTGATATGTAAGTGTCGAAATTGGAAAATTGTGCAAAAATTATCTTTAAATTTTTCGTAATTTGTGAAATTAGAAATACATTAACTCACTTATTAATTAGTTTTATTAATTAATTTTAATTTAAGTCAATACATTTCCCATAAAAAGGAATTTAAAAAACTAGGCACACAAAAAATGAACACAGGTAAGAATGCATTAAATTTGTAGATTGAGAAACCTCTGCGTGTTTAGATTTATCTAGTCTCAATATCGAAATTTCCTTAATGGAAACTGGACAATGTTTTGGAGAATACAATTTAAAGCATCAAAAAACTAGTACATTTTATTTTAAAAGTATATTTTAAATATCTTTTTGTTTTTAATGATAGATCTTTCAATCTTTTTTCCCTAGAAAATTATTGGGTTGAATAGAGTAAGAATTCAGAGTTCCAAAAAATGTTATTGCTATCTTATGATAAAAAGTTCATCGCGTACATAATAAAAGTTTTTCATATTTTTAATTAAGTACCAAAAAGAATAATGAACCAATATACATTTTATTTGTAATCTCTCATCCGTTGCTTAGAAAGGGAACACGAAATATGTACTGAAGTACACAGACATTTAACAGAAATCAGTTATAACTTCTCGTAGTTGCCACTAGGGAATAAGATAGTTATTAATACGGAATGCAGGAAAAGTGAAGCATCAATTGCACAGTGTTGTTTGTGAAAAAATAGGGTGTAAACGTAATTTAGCAGTGTCTGAAAACATGATGTTTGAAGATGCTCGAAATAAACATAATTTGAACTACTGAGTTCGTAAACCAACTTGTTTTTAGCTTAAATTTTTCCTCAACTTTCCTCAATTCTTTAAATCTTATAATCCTCTCTCAAACCATTTATCTCTATAAATAGTGAAAAAAGAGAATTACTTATTTGCGTACCTAATGCAGGCGTGATTTTTATATATAAAGGGACTGTTTTATTATATAGAATAAGATTTAAAGCAATGGTTATAATTAATTAAAAATAACTTTAAATTTTTAAAAATTATTAATAACTAGGTTAAGATAATTTTTCTATAGAAAATATAGGTGGTAATTTTACAAAAGTGACATAAAAATCAAGCTCTTTTGGTAATTTTTTGAAATTATTTTATGTTTTGTAAAAGAATTCAATTACACTTTAATACTCTTAGATATGAGTTTTTGGATGAAATACTCTTTCTAAAATAAGAGAGATATTTTCATCCTTACTAATATTGTAAACTCAAAAGTTTGTATGGATGTTTGTTATTCTTTCACGGAAAAACAACTGAATCGATTTTAATGAAACTTTACAATAATATAGCTTATACATCAGAATAACACATAGGCTATAATTTATAAAGATAAGTGAAATATCTAATTATAAGTGTTTTAATTTATAAGTGAAATATCCAAAATATTATGAAAATTGTCAAGAAAGTAGGAAAAAAACTGCCATCTGCAAAAAAAATCGCGACAGCATATATCTATCTTTTTTTGTGTGTGAAGCAAAACTTCCCCTATTTTTTTTTTTTGTTTACGCCATGACTCAGTGCACGCTTGCTTTTAATTTATTCCTTTGATAAGTGTAATCACTATTTTTTTTTATTTCATAGTAAAACTATATTTTGAAGGGAGAGGTGGTGGCAAGCTTTTAACATAAAATAAATACAACAGAAAGTAATATTACCGTATTACACTTCCCCAGATATAAATTACTTGTACCATTTTAAGCTTTCATTACTCAAAATTTCTAACAATGTGTTACTTTTGCTGAGCAGAGATCAGCTTAAGAGGGTGTTTTCAAAAATCGACTGACAAAAGAGAGTTACGGGTAGTTATAAATAAATAAAAATCCCTTTTTATCAGCTATTAGATCTACAGACTTAAAATTTAACAAATATGTTGTTTTTTTTATGTTCAGCTGAGATATGCAAAAAGCTAAAGTAAAGTAAAATTAAAGTAAAGCTAAGTAAAATTAACTCATTAAAAACTTTTTTATCCTTCAATCTGTATTGTGTAATTTTTCAATTTTCCCGTGCGAAGAACGGGTATATATACCAGCTAATAATACTATAATTTTGCCTCATGTACGTTATTAAAGAGAAATACATTACCTTAATCTTATCATATGAGAGTAATAGTTGCCAAAGTTTATTCCATGGATGCCTTTTATTCTTATAACCACTCAAATGATCTAAAAGATCTCCATGTGAATAATAATATTTCGAAAAATCTACAAAGATTAATTACATATTAAGTTCAATCAGCGTCGATTATGCATTACAATTCTTTTCTCCAACCAAAATAAGCCAATTTAGAATATTATCAAAAGATGCCACCTTAAGCATCGTAACTTTAACATCAGACGATTATACATCAGAAAATAAATTAAGTAATCAGATATATAATTTAGAGTTACATGAACTAAATATATTGAATTAAAGCAGACGATAATAAAATGAAAGAGAATATTCAGCTATATCTATAATTACTACATAATTTAAATTGTCAATTAAAAAGTGATTTTAAAAAATGAAAAGAAATTTCAATAGGACTAAATATTTTGTAAAAGGAAAATCATTCATTAAACAAAACTAACACAGCAAAATTTTAAAAAGTATAATATAGATATCCTATCTTATGATCAGATTCATCATCTTTCTCATACAGCCTTTGACTTACCATATTTTCTTTATCTTCATATTTCCAGTAATTGAAAATTTAATAGAGTGGAGAGTAAGGAATGGGGATATACTTCTGAATTTGGATCCTGGTTTAACAATTTCTGAAAAAGCATTTTTGGTTGGATGTTTGAACCAAGTAAAGGGGGAAAAAATAATTAAGCGTGATTTTTTTAAAAAATTTTTTGTGCTCATTTTCGGCAATCTACAATCGCGATGTTTCATCAAACCTATCACACAGACAAAGAGATACGCAATTTAAAAAATTCAAATTCTGAAAATTCCTTTTGCGAAACAGTATACTTATCGTGCTGCCATCTATAGACGAATAATATTACTAATTGCAAATAAATTCGTAACAGTTTTTAATCGAAACTTGGCTTGCATTTTATTCAATTAGCCAGGGGCGGCTTTAGGGCCGGACAAACCGGACCCCTGCCCACGGCGGCAAATTTAAAGGGCGGCATTTGGATCAAATTTGAAATATATTTTTTTTTTGTTCAAAAATTTTTTTATATTTTCTGAAATGTCATTGATATTTCATTCAACTTATCTTATGTTTTTAGTGTGTACTCTGTATATTTAAAAAAAAAAAAAGAGTGCGTTTGCTTATAACTACACGATAAAAGTGATAACAGCATATTTTGTAATATTATTTCAGGGATTAGTTAGGTGAATAAAAAACAAGGGGATACTAGTATTGTTATATAAAATTATTTATTCATATCTCTGTACCATAAAGTAATATTTTTTGCAAAATATACAATCGTATTTGTGAATTAATTGTATTCTAAGAAGGAATCAATAGGTTTATGGTGGCTGAAATAGGTTATCAATACTTTAGAGTCAAAATTATTTAAATATCTAAAAAAACTCCGTCAAGCGTTGTTCTGTACTTTGTTGTGCTTTCATTTGGATCATTTGACATAATTAAATTGAATTTTGATTTTAAAAAATTTACTAAAGGCTTTGATTTGTCTTTTGAAAAATCTTCATTAAAATCCCCATTTAAAACAATAGGCGATTTGTTCAGAAGATTCGTCCGGCTTCAGTGCAGGCAACCAAATTTTTGTGAAATTAAAAAAACGGCTTAAAAATTACGGATTTTAAAAAAGTTTTTGTGTTTTTCTTCTAATACCCTTTGTATACAAAAAATTGTGGGAACTTGCCAAAAACGGTCACCAACATGGTCGCCAAAATCGCCGAATTGGTCACCAAATCGTGAGGTATCAATTTGTGAGGTATTCACCCGTGGGCGATACCTTACTCCTAAGTTATCTTCGTGACCTAGAGGTGTGGGAGTGAATTAAGAACCAGGCGTTGTCATGATTTTAAAATGTCTTTATTAAGATCTTAACTTAAACACTAACAATGATAATATTTATATTATAACTTAGCGGATCTGAGGTGAGAAAACACACAATACGTATTACCAAATAAGCGCGATCTTAACCACTATATTTAACTTTCCCGTCTATTCCTAATCTCTGTTTATATCACAGTTACTAATAGGTACTAGAATTATCCTACCTTAATCTCTTGTTTAACCGCAATCCTCTCGGATCCTGAATATCTTTTATCTCGAGTGGAATTGTATCCACCTTGACTTGATCGTTCTGTCACAGATAGCTTCACACTCAATGACGGCTTTCTTCTCTTCCTTCAGTTCACGCGCTTAAACCAGACTAGCATAATCACTCCCCAATAGGTCAAACGCTTACGTTAAACTTCTGCTATTTAAAAGGTTTCTAATTTGCATATTCAAGTTTTGCTTCTGAATTTGGTTGGAAAGAATTTGCCTTTTTCGGCCCCAAAGAACCCAAGAGGAGATTTTAGTAGAAAACGCGATGATCCCGTTACAAACTTGGCCACTAAAAATGATGCCAATTTGGCTCGGTCGACAAGAGTTCGCCAAGTTCCCATTGGATCGCCATTACAACGTAAGGAACGGCGTTGCTTACGGATATTACAATTTCAACATATAATAAATATAACATAAGGTAATATAAATGCATTACACATCCAAATACAAATTATTTATAATATTTTACACAAAATTCGTAACAATATAAAATAATAAATGAGAACTTTAGCATATACAGAAGGTGGTTCCAAACTACTGAAGAAACAGTATTATGTGCTTCCACTCATGCTTGGCGGCGATTTCAATACTGATTTCGATGAAGGTGAAGGATTGGATTGAGATTAGTACAATTAACATGAGAGCTTAATTTAGATTTTGTTTCTGGTAGAGCACAGGGGTGACTAGGTATGGTACAACCATTGATGCGATGTTTTCACGATTCGTAAATCTACCGACGTTCACGTACCCTACTATACTTTCCACAAGCCTCTTGTCAAAGTGATATTAATAGTGAATTAAATCAACCCCTTCTTAACAATGTACTTACACTGCTGTTTGCAAAAAATGCAACACCAAGAAGGAATCATCAGAATTAAATGCAGCAAATATCAATTATAGGATGTTACGTGAAATAGTAAAGTTTCAGAGCCGAAACGCATGCGTGGCGTGCGCAGCGCCCTCTGAACTGATGCTGAAAGCGTATAAATAGAGGGGTGTAGCGGGACATTGAAAATAGTTTATGATTACTTGTTAGTGGCCAACATTTAGTGACACCTAAGTATGTCTCCACGACGAAATAAGGAGAAATTCAAACAACTTACGGAGTTTGAACGGGGGAAGATTATCGGCCTTCGAGAAGGAGGATTTACCTATCGCGCAATAGGAGCTCGTGTGCAGCGGAACAGTTCCACATTGATGCGAGTTTGGAAGCAGTGGACCGATGAGCACCGAACAATTCGAAAAACTGTCAGTGGACGACAGAAGGTGACGTAACCGCGCGACCATCGTCACCTGCCCCGTATGGCGGGGAATGACCTTATTGCTTCCTCCTTGGCAGCCCGTTGGTCCACTGCTACACGTGTACTAATGTCGGCTTCGTCAATTCGTCGACGTCTGCTGCACCTTGGATTGCGTGCCAGGCTACCTTTATACAGGATCCCCCTCACGGCAAACCATCGACGGCTGCGTCTGCAATGGACTCATTAGCACAGACCCTGGCAAGCTGATTGGCACCAAGTTGTCTTTTCAGATGAATCACGCTTCAGTTTGTGGGACCATGATGGCCTCATTCGTGTTAGACGCTATGACGGTGAACGCTGCCTTCCAGAGTACGTTATCGAACGACATAGTGGCCTGAGTTATGGTTTGGGGTGTGATTTTGTATCATAGATGATCCAATTTGCTACGAATTGAGGGTAATCTCAATAGCAACAGGTGCGTCCGTGAAGTGCTACATCCCGAAGTCGTTCCCTCCCTTCAAGGCATCCCTGGAGCTATCTTTCAGCCGGATAATGCCCACCCACATGTTGCAAAGACTGTTCGAGACTTCTATTGAGCACGTGTGGGATTTGGTTGGTCGGCGTCTCACTCGTGATCCGCGTCCTACAGCTTCAAAAGGTGAAATTTGCTGCAAGCAATATGGAATTCACTTCAAAAGCAGACATTCAAAATCTGTTTGACTCCATGCCTCGTCGTAGTCGCATAGCAAAACATATTGCAGCGCGTGGTGGCTACACCAAATACTGATTTCGGACACTTAATTTTTTTTTCGTTGAGAATTTTGTCATTTGTTTGCACTAATACAAGTGGTTTGTGCATTAAATTTCATTTAATTTTGATGATTCCTTCAAGGTGTTGCATTTTTTACAAACAGCAGTTTATGTACTATGAGTAACATACGATTATGTAACATAATTGATGTATATTATTATATATGTATATTATTTTACCGAATCAATATGAAAAATGTGAATAGAATAAAGAAATTACATGCATGGTTTCGGCATTATACGAGATGCTTTTATTTACCTGTTTGTCTACTATATAATCAAAAACAACCGTAGTTAAAAAATAAACTCCAGTCGTACGTCGGAGCCGACACACACAGTTTTTTTTCTTGCAGGAGATAGAATTTTCCAGTATTATAATGTACTTATCCATACAGCGGGGCTTGTCCAATCATGCTTTGATGAACACGAGAATGAAATTAAACTTCTACCTTGTCCCACACAGTCACCCGATCTCAATATAATTGAGTGGCCGCGGTAGCCGAGTGGTATAGGTATCGGATCGTGGCTTGCCTTGTCACAAGTTCGAGCCCAGTACCACTAATGACCCGCCGTGTAGGGCAGCGATGCACGTTAAATCTGTCTAGAGCTGAAACGTCCTCCCGTTGGTGTGGTGTGGTAGTTAGGAGAGAGGATGCCAGCTCAGGTGTCGTCCACGTCACTTGACCATGGTTCAAAATTACGTGGTCCGTCGCCAAAAGCCCTCGTGTAGCTGAACAGTGCGACGTTATAATATTCAATCAATCAATCAACTCAATATAATTGAACCGTTATAGTCTGTTTTAGAGTATTCGATACAGAATCGATATTCTCCACCGGCATCTCTCTCAGAACTTTCACAATATCACCATAAAGAATGGTACAATATTCCTCTAAACGTTATTCAGCTCTTGTATGAATCGATTCTTCTAAGCAGTTCTACATGCCAAAGGTGGTCCTACACCGTACTATTAAAGGATTCTTTATAAATGTAAGGTGTTTCCAACGAATTAAATGGGCAGATCACGTTGTCAGAATGGACGAAGTCCGCACCGCTAAAAAAGCCTTCAATGCTCAAAAAATTGTCACACGAAGAAAGGGCAGGCCAAATCTTAGATAGATTGATGGCCTAGAAAAAGATCTCCTTATTTTGATAACTAAGATTTGGAGAACACTAGCAGGAAGAAGGCTGGCCTGAAAAAGGCTTCTTCAGAAGGCCAAGGTCCACCTTGGGCTGTCGAGCCACTGAGGAAAGAAGGAAGGTGTTTTCATTATTTTGATAACCACCTGCAAATACTGTACTTTTTTATACATTATAAACTAAACGTTGGTGATGTTCAACAATAAATTAATTAAATCTTAAGCATTTAAACTCTTGCATACTTTGAGAGACAAAGAATGTTAATTTTAAAGATTAACCAATCTGTTATCTGTTTGTTTGAAAGCTTTTTTAATAACAATAATTTTATAACTTGAAAAAAGATGCGAATATTAAGTAAAAATATTTAAACAATTAATATTATAGAGAGTGACAACGACCAGATTGAATTAAGTATGCATTTATTTAGGGGAATTATCTACAAGGGAGGGCTAAAATTTAGTAAAAAGTTATCGGGTGGTTGGATTCTAACAGGCGTCTCATCGCTGCGCCTTCGTTCCTTCGTCTCGTCCCGTCTGCGTCGTCTCTCTCTCTCCGTCTTCCCGCGCAATCGTCTTATTCGTCTGTCGTCTCTTTATTCTCGAACCGCCTCTAGGTGGCACTCTCTTGGCCTTACGTCATTAAGGGAATATAGGAAGGATATGATAACGTGAACATCCATTCCTACAATATTGTTACAAGATTTATTCATTAAAAGTGGAGTATAGTGATCAGCTTATAAAAAATAATTTTTTGGGCTTCTACATTAAGTTTATTAATTAAGTATTTGTTTATATCTCTAATAATATGTAGTGCATGACTATCCTGAAAATATATAAAATGTTGTTTATCACCAACGACAGCTATTTCTTTCTTAAAAGAGGTCTCTGGGGTTTGTCTCGAGAGCTGAAAATATAAACAATTTTCGACAGGACGTAGTTCTTTGAGGTTAGTTTTAAATAATTCGATTCCTTTACACATTTTTATAAAGGAATAAAGTTTTAAAAAAGTGTTAGATGTTTATATATATATAATGTAATCCTAATTTTAAAAATTATAAGAACATGAAAATAAAAAACATTTCTGCAAGAAATATTAAGTAAGTATTACAATGCGCATGGTGTTTTCTAAAATAGTAGCCTTTGATGTATAAAACTGTATAGAATTATAAAAAGTTTCATAAACCTTAAGCCCTTCCTAAGTTTAGCATTACATATATTTTTATTTGAAAAATATTAAAACTTTAAATATGTAATTTTTTTATTTTTCAAAAAATATTATGAACGCTACAGTATAATAAGGACATATTTGATTTTATAAATAAACTTGTTGCTCCTAATTAGAGTAGAGAGTTTATTGTTTTAAAAAATATCATGTGCAAAGTAAAACTTACTTAATATTTCTTGCAGAAATGTTTCTTATTTTCTCATAAGCTTATAATTTTCAAAATTATTATTATATTTTAAACGTTTTACACTTTCACCTCATTCCTTTATAAATAATGCGTAAAAGAATCGAATTGTTTCATTTTAACCTCAAAGAATTATATCTAATCGAAAATTGTTTATTTTTTCAGCTCGAGACAAATTTAACTCCCTGTGTGTGAGACCCCTAATCCAGGCATGAAATATATTTGATGTGCTTGATATTGATCTTTGTTTCACATAATACAAGTTGTAAATTCCTAGATGTGTTCACAAATATTAAATCCTAATTTAAGGCTGATGTGTGTATTATTTTGAGGCAGTGGTGCATACAATAATGAAGTTTGGGGATTCAAACACTCTTTCCCCTCACCTTTCCATAAAACAATAAATTTTTCCTTTTAGTATAAAGATTACGCTTCGGCGTTTTCAGATATGTTTTTAAAAATATTCCCCAACCCCTTCCAATAAAAGTATGTGTATTGCACTGTTTCGAGGCTAAATAAGTTACATTTAATAAATTTGTTATAATGTATCTTTTCTATATAGTTGGAATTTAGAATTTTCTATTTATTGGAAATAGTTAACCTCAACACTCGTGACTACTTGAAGAGTATTGAGGTCACGAGGTATATATATAGTATATAATAATATAGTACAGCAAAAGAAGAAAATTTCACCACAAGACATACAGAATAAATGGTGTCAGTTTTCAAAAAAAAATTATAATGGACTCTTATGTGACTTTTTGACTTCCTCTTAATCTATCTTGTAGATAAAGGGATTTTAACTATTTGAATGTAAAAGGATTTTTCAACTTTATAAATGGCTTCGTATATGGTCATTTATATAAATGGTTTATTTGACAGAACCGGATATCATAAGCAGTTTCTACGCGAAAAACGTTCAGAACCATTTGCGGTATTCAAATAAAAGTCGTTTGTTGCTCTTTTGAGGCATACCAGTGAAGAATTTAAACAACCATTTCCTGACCACAAGTGCATACCTTTTCAAAAGATGACAAAAATTAAACGACTTGAATAAAGAACGAGAATTACTTCCATCTTTATTAAAAGAATGAATAACACATGCGTGAAATTAAAAATCACACACTTCTTTGTACCCCTCTCCCAATGAAAAAGCTGACCACAAAATGCACAGTTATCACTAAAGGAGAGGGGTATTCCTTTCTTTGTAGCTAGTCTTTCTGATTCAATTTCTGTCCAACATCGTATTATATTCTGTTACAATAAGATGCAAATCCCCTGGTAATATCCCAAATTGTGCGAATTATTGCTGAAAGCTAGTGATTCTCTGAAACTTCAATGCAAGTACAACTAGGAATATTTAAATATTGTAAGTAACTGGAATATAAATATCTTTTGAACAAAACTCTACTTTAAAATAATCCTGAAAATTTATATGATAATTCTACAGTAAATAAATAAGCTCTCGAAGGCTCAATAAATATAATAATGATTGGCTTTTTGGAATAACACACACACAAAAGTACTATCAACTCTTTACGTTCTATATTACCGAGAACAGATTCGCTAATTAAAGATAATGAATACCTTCAGAATTAGAATACTATACTATTCTTTTTTCCAAAATGTATAAACATCAAATACTAAAGAAATAAATTAATCACGAAATTAACTGTTGTAATCAAAATCTCCAAATGCTGTTGATTAATATTAATCCAGTTTGGTATATTTTTTTATAAATTTGAATTAGAGAGAGAGAAGAGTTTGTATCATTCAAAAATATTTATGCTTAGGGGTGTGACGTATTGGGAAAATTAAT
>BMAV01012208.1:23992-51200 GCA_019973955.1 Trichonephila inaurata madagascariensis | reverse complement strand
AGAGAAAAAGTGAAAAAACTAAACGTTTGCTTACATTTTTGTCAATTACTTTTATCATATTTTAAGGTTATTTTATCAACGAACATTTAAGTGTTGTACATTTTTAGATTCAGAAAAGTATGCACTATTTTTTAACACTAAAATTGTAAAATCGATTTTTTGAATGGGTATAATGTCCTGGTTGAATTAAAGATACGTTTTAATGCTTAAGAGAACACAACAATAGTAATTTTGAATAAACTTATTAAATATCTAAAATTATTGTTCTTAATAATATTTATATTTAAAACATTATTAATTTTGATTCAATTGAATGTAGTGAATATTTCATTCTTCATGTAATATTCAGAAACATTTTTTGTTGACGCTGTAAAATATAATTTTTGGAAAACGCAACTTAAAAATTAATTTTATTCTCACACAGTTATTCATTGAACTCAAAAATTACAATACTCGAATTTAAAACAATTTTTTAAACTAAACTTATAATCTCAATACAATTTATGAAGAGTGACCATCGTGACACATTACCCTCAAAATATATTTACCTTTATTATAGAAGCAAATATGCTTTTCTTATAATTTTTATCACAATTAAGGAAAATAATTAATATCTAATTAAAAACTCAGTTTTAAATGCGTACATCATATTCTTTGAGAATAATAAACCCTTTTTTAAAAAAATTCTTTGTGTTTTCTATTTTTAAAGAATTAATATGTAAAAGTTATAGTTAAAATTGCGTTTGAATGTTATATTGGTCTTAAGGAATCAACATTTACCAATATACTTAACACTAAACCTACCAGCAGTGCCGGTTTATCCACTGGGCGCTTGGAGTGGGCTCACAGGAGCCCGGGGACAGGAGGGGCTCTGAAGGGCCCAGACTAGCCGGATTTAACCAGGTTTTTGGTTATAAATATCAATCTGCTAGTTCCAAGGGGGCCTGTAGGACTTCTGCACCTAGGGTCCGAAATGAACTTAAGCCGGCACTGCCTACCAGAGAGGTCAAATGACCGTTTTAATCTCAAAATTGTTAAATTTCCTTTTTCTTAAACTTAGTACCTCTTCTTCTTTCGTTTTTCCTGTATGTTTTCCTTTCGTATGTACTCTACCGTCAGCGGTCTTTTGACCGTATAAAATATTTGAAATTTTATAATGCTGATTTCAAAAATAAAATGTGCAGGGCAATTTACGCACTGACTGAGTGGGACGTTTATATACTCCGGCTGTGGAGAGCTTAAAGTCGTATTGTAGCTTTAGTGCTAAAGTATCCTGTTATCAAATTCACAATACATTGTTATTGTATGGAGGGGGGAGCGACGAAAATTGTGACTGAATATTGGGTCGCAAATATTAAAAACTTGAGAAGCACTGACTTAATGAAAAATCAATTTGCCTCTACAAAAATTGATATTTACATAGATTTAACTGGGTAAAAACTACTGTTGCTATAGATGATACCTGCTAAATGGTTCGAGAAAATTCCTTTTCATATAAAATTTTAACAAAATATCAATATGGAGTTTACAAAAAATCTTGACGTGTTGGAAAAAAAATGGTGGTCATTTTCGAAATTAGCACACCAAATTACATGAAAATCATCAAAAACTTTTTTTTTTTTGTATTTTTCAAAAGCTTTGATTTCGCAGACTTCTTAATTATTTTTGAAAAAAATGTTCATTCCGTGAAATCAACGTGATATTTTCAGAAATGAACATTCTTTACTGTTAGTTTCACAATTATTTAACAGTTAGTTCATTAAATATGTATGTATGTATATATATATATATATTCACTAATTGAAATACTCAGAAAATTATATGTATTTCAGGGTAGGTGCGTCTCATCGAATAATAAAAGTGATGTAAAATGCGGAGTTCTCTGGCACACATTGATTAGCATATAAAGGGAAACCTGCAGGATGGGCAGTGCCTGTTGTATTATTTCTGCCAGAGAAATCATTGTGGAAATCTTTTTCTTGAGCCAGAGGATATGTGTAAAGACAGAAAATGCCAGCCTCTACATGAAGGGTCTTTAACGGCACTAGGCTCGAACTCATGGCACGCTGGCCACGAGTCCGTGACCTTGACCATTAGGCTACCGTGACCATTTGGTTGATAGGGTATAAAGAGCCATGGATATCTCCTGTGATTTTTTTTTACTCGGGCGTATTGTTTCTAGTATCACCATTCGTATTGGTCCTTCGAAATACCGAGCTGATGTTGTCCTCACTCTGCGTTACGAGTATCATTTCAAAATAAACGTAATTTATTGTTCGCTGCTGTTTACTTTCTGGCCACTTCTTTTTGGTGTTGCATTTGCTGTGTCGTATAATGCATTATTATCATACCCAGAAGAGCTTCACTCAGCCAACTGAGGCTTGAAGTGTTTCTTTAGGTACCAGATCATACGCAAATGCCAAATGGGCCTCATAATTTTGAGCCATATTGAGATGATGAGGTTAACCTCTAAGCTTGCATTCCACTCTTTTCACTCATGTCTCACCAACGAGAAGACTTTGATGCCTGTCATCAGTGCCAGTTTATCCATTGGGTGCTTAGGTGTAGCCTTCCAGGGGCCTGGGGCCTCGAAGGGCTCAGATAAGCTGGACTTAACCAGGTTTTCTGGTAAAATTTCGATCCACCAGTGTGAAGGCGGCCCGTAGATCTTCTGAGACCAGGGCCCAAAATGAGCTTAAATCGGTACTTTCTGTCAGATTTCACGTACATCAGTCGCTTTACAAGATGTATTTTTGGTTGAATCAAGACACGAACATGCACGAACGTGACCACTTAGCTGTAATGGTTACCCAATTCAATGTATGAAATTGGGTAAATCTTGTCATATATATTTATTGAATCTTACCGATCATCTAATAAGTATCCTAATATAAAAAATCGACAGCCCCTGATATCTTTTCCACACTGTTGCAAGCGATTGCAATTACTCTTATAATCAAGCAAACAATCATTCTATACATTTTGTGGATTTCTTAAAACATCCTGTAACTGTATCTGTTGGTGAAGTGAAGTGTGATTATTTTTTGTGTTACTACTTTTTGAAATCATGTTTTGTATTGTCACCTCTCTCAATTTTATTTTTCATTTTAACTAGTTGTAATAGTCTTTAGTGAAGCACTGTTTATATATCTTCTTTTTGCTGTCTGTTGTGTTTATTAGACGACAAATAAGTTTAGAAGATAATTAGTGAATGAAACTCATTAAATATAAAATTAATCTTACTCATACTGATTAAAATAAAGTCAATCGTTCACATAATGATAATACTGGAAGGAACTGTCAAAAAAATCTACATTGACGTTCTTTCAGTTTAATTTATTTTGACGTTTTCAAATTTGATATAAAATGTGAAATTAGGGGATTTTAGTCTGCAAGAAGTATTTGTTGTTTACAGGTAATACAGTTTTTAAATAAATTCTATATTTTTCTACAATTTTAATATTTTTTCAAAAACTCTTGAAATTTGAAAATATATCGCTTGGATTTATTTCTAAAGTTGTTTTTTTTTTTTGTATCTTAGAGCATCAGTGGCGCACACAAGGGGGTCCGGACCCCCTCCCCCAAGGCCCTTGATTTTTTTCCGATTGGTTATAATTCTAAGTATTATATATAATACTTAAAATTTAATTAAATATTTGTTATCAATGATTAATTTTATTAAGTAATGCTAATTATTTATTCAATAATTAGTTTTTTACTGTGTTTTGTTCCTGAAAATCGACTAAATCAAAAATAGGACCCCCGGACCACCCACCCCCCTTGAAAAAATTCCTGTGTGCGCTACTGTAGAGTATCATACTATTTTATATTAATAAATGCATAATTACATTTACTCTTAAAATATTTGAGCTAATTAAGGAGCTTGATGTCCAATGTCATCTTGTAAACAACTTAATTCTTCCTACAAATAAATATTTTTATAATTAAAATAATCTTCAGTTACATGTAAAAGATCTTACTATATTGTTTAATTTCGTAAAAAGTGATTTTTTTTCTAATTTTAATACAGTTAATGTATACAATAAAAGTTACAAAATGTAATTTACATACTTAATGCATATTTAGAGTTTTTATCATTAATTTTATTTTAATGGCATATTATGTATGACATTAAAAACTACTTTTTAGAAATAAATAGTATGTATCTAGAATTTGTACTGTAAGCATTTGTTCTGTTATAAGCCTTGCTGATATGATATATAAAAGAACATCCTTTTCTGTACATAGTTATCTGTACATACTATTTTTCCAGTTTAATTTCATATATTTCTTATCCTGAGCTTTTCTGTGAATTTTTTTCATAATTTCTTGGGCAAAACAGATGTGAATTTAGTATTTTAAATGTTATTCTAGTTGGTCACTCTACTTTACCCACATTTTTCAACTTTTTTATTGTGCATTGCTTATTTGTAAGATAAAAATTATCATTCACACCTATTACTTGTTTTTAAGAATACATTCTAAATGTCTGAAATAGTAAAAAATATTTCTTTCTCCAAAAAGGGGGAAAAATGCAATTTTATTAACTAAATCTTTGTGTTGAAATTTTTCTTATTACTTTAAAATGTATCATTTTTAGTTACCTCTTCATCCAATGAAAATACTTCTTGCAATTAATATAAAATTTATTTTTTTTTTGTTTGGCTTAATATTAGAAATCTTTCAATTTTGAACATGTTTTAATTTGTCCTTGTTTGGGTACAAGTATTATAACTAATAAGCTTTTGAAATTTTAAAACAACAGTTTTTAATTATTTTACTTCATTCAGTTTTTCTTTAAAACATACCTAAGGAACAACTTTTCATCAGATTCTTTGATTAAACTACGCTTTTTCTCCCCTTTTTTTTTTTAAATGATAATATTTTGACATGAAATTAACTCTGGGATTTATACTGGATAACTATTCATCAGTGCCCAGTGTTTTGAGCTTCCATGCCATAGCAGGTTAGGGGTTCAAATCCCAGTCTGGGCAAGGTCGACTCAGCCTTTAATCCCTTCTGTGGATTGATAAATGAATACCAAGCTTGCTTGGGAACTTTTTGCATCAGACTGACCGTCTGACTGGAACATCTGCTCATTCACCGCTGTGCCCAAGGTCACGAAAACTGAGATGGGCACAGTAGGCCTTCGCCCTCATGGGCTATTGCACCACTGAGTTTTTGTTTAACTAGTCATCAAATCCCCATCCTTCAGAAACCAGACTTCTTTTTTAAATGCATAACCAGGCTGTTTTGTTGACTTAAAATGAACCTTGATGTAAATTAAAATATTTGTTTTTAAAAAAATGTGCATTTTTATTTGTATTATTTTGTTATTAAATATAAACTTCTTATTTTTAGAAATTTACTCTTCATTTTTTTTTTCTATAGGACCAAAAGGAAGGAATTGGAATGAAAATGTGCCATAATTACTTTTTAGCATAAAAGCTTGTTTTATTGTAAAATTTTATCTTCAAAATTGTATTACATGTCATTACAGATTTCAAAAATGATTCATAGTGTGCCATATTTTTTTATTTTGATAACTTTTTGTTATGCTAGTATAAATAGTCACATGAATATGCTAGCATATAAATCTGGTCCTAAGGATGTTTTTGATCCTGGGGTATGTTTTCAAGAAGCTACTTGTCTTCAGACACAAAATAATCAAAATTTGACTTGTTTTGGTACAGAACTACCTTATTCATCTACTTCGTTGGACTTAGCTGAAGACTCTGAATCTCTTTTAGAAGTGCAGGTTAGTACTTTTATTAGTTTTTTGCAAGATCTGATTTTGTGATTTATCTATTTGAATAGATACAGTAGAACCTCCGTGGTTAAATAAAATAACTCATTAAATATGCAAAGATATATGTCAAAACACTCTGTGTAGCGAGAAGAACATTTATTTTGTATTGAGAAATAATTACCTAAGAAAATTTTTCAAATCAATAAATACTTTGCTTACATGATATGTGTAAGGTTGAAAAAAAACTTTTAAAATAGGATGATTTTGAATTTATTGTGATTTATTCTTTCTAAATTTAATAAGAGTTTACTACATATGATACCAATTCAATTTAACTCTTAAAGGGATTATAGTTATCTGAAAGTTGCATTATGACAAGCTTAATTTTTTATAAATTATGGTTTCAAGAACGTAGTTAGATGAAAGGTTAAACATTTCATAGTCTATTGAGAAAGCTTATTGCATGCTGGTATGAAAACAAATCAAATATTTGCATATACTGTGTGCATTTTTGCCCTTCATATAAATCTTCATCCATTTACTTACATTGTCAAAAAATGTATCAATTATTTGTCTCACGATCAGAATTAATTTAGATATGATTGTTAAAAAGTTGAAAAATTTGTCTGGATTGACAAAATATACAAATATAGTTTTAAACTACTTGTTTGAATATTTTTGAGATTTCTTACAGACTGGACTAATTTTAGCTTTTAAATTTTAATCAAAGTAGTTCTCATTGGATCTGCATCTAAATATATAAACTAGTTTTTTTATGTAAAATTTTAAATTCTACACTTCACAATTTTTTTCTTTTTTTATAGGACAATCTTGCTTTATGGCAAGGTTTAAGAAGTATTCCTCGATGCTGGGCTGTAGTCCAAACATTTCTCTGTTCTGTATATATGCCTAAATGTGAAAATGGCTCTGTATCATTACCATCTCAAGAAATGTGCAGAATTACTCGGGGGCCATGCAAAGCTGTCAAAGTAAAACACTCTTGGCCATCATTTTTACAGTGTGAAAATAAAAAATTGTATCCTCCTCGGTGTAGGGTAAGGCTCCTTATTATCATTCTATATAATGAAAAATTGAAATTTTCGGAAAATGAATTCAGATAGCAGGGGCAACAACCAAATCATTAGAATGTATTTCATTTTAAATATTATCAAAAGAGTTTTTAAAAAAAATGCCTTAAAAATCTAATTTCTTCCTAAGTCATGCGAAGAATAACATTGAAATATATTTTTTGTGCATTACCTTTCAGTTAAATAAACTCTGATAAAAATAATTTATGAATAAAAGATTTTCATCTGCCCCTTTTTATATCATGTTTGTTGTTTTTATTACATTTTGAAATAAGTATCATTTTGTTTTGAGATAATTTGAACATAAAATCAAAATTTTTAATTTTTTTTTTAATTTTTTAAAATTTTATTATATAAAAAATTTATTGTGAAAATTTTTTAATTTATTGAAAAGGTTCTTATATATTAATCTTTCTATATTCAAATAAATTCATTTAAAACATTCTTCTAATAATAAATTTCATACAGAATCCTCTTCAAGAAATAAAATTTAATACCAGCTACAAATGTATACCACCTTTGAAAGAAACTGTTAATGCTGAAAATTGGTTTGATGATGTTGATGGTTGTGGTATCCAGTGTCAAGATCCATTTTACACTGAAAAGGAACATGATAGCATCCATACTTTAATTGCATTCTTAGGCGGCATCAGTTTTATAACTACCATGACAACTGTGGTAAGTTTGCATATATTTTTGTAAATGTAATACTCTTCTGTTCCTTTTCTGGAATAGATATAAATATGTAATTTTGTGGTGTCTTGTTTCTCTACAGAGCAAAAGACTTGAATAAACTTAAGTAGAAAATCTTAAATTAGATTGACTGTTTAGAATGTTTGCATTAATCACTACTTCAGAAATAAATGCAACAAAATTGATAATCTCTGCATTTATTTTTCTTTATTTTAGTAGTAAAAATATTTTTTTCTGAAATGAAGCAACTGATTAAAAATCTTATAAATTGCATTCATAGAATCAAAATGTCTGCCATTCATCTAAATTAAACATTAAATATTAAAGTTACAAGAGAAAACTAATACTTTGAGGCAAATGTTCCAAGAATTTCTCCTTTCAAGCTGTCATTCCAAGACTAAGTGCACAGTTTAATATCAATAAGGGCCAACTCCACTCATTGTATAACACATGTACAGAGAACAACTGAGGGGAAACGGGGCAGTGAAATTGGGATTTAACCCAGTGATTTTGAAAAACACATATGCAACAATCTATTTTGCCATCCAATAAAAGTAGTCTTGGAAGTATGGATATTTATTACTTCTAGAAGTTAAAAAGAATAACTTGTCCATCTTAGAAAATTAATTGTAATGTTAACCCTTAAATCTATGATTTTTTTGTTTTAAATTTTAAAAAAATTGTTTTTGATAGTAATGTAGTCATGGGCTACTTAAAAAAAAAATTAAAGAAATCCAGGTAGTAATATTGAATATTCGAAAAAAGATGTATATAGAATTTAGCAACTTACAGTATTTTCTAAAAATCTGGCATATATCCAATAAAGTTTTCAAACACGACATCAAACATTGATATCTTACCTGACAACAGATAAGGAGTAATTTTTTTTCAGTTAGATAGATCACTCTTTTATAGGAAAATAGAAAATCTCTCTCCTTGTAACACTTAAATTTATTATCCACCACATTCAAATTTCAAATATATACGTATATAACTTACCCGCTTAAAGTAATGTCAAGTTTTCTCTTTCATGCTTGATGGTTATCAATGTGCACTCAGAAGTACACACACTCAGGTTTTAGAATAAAATTAAGTGAAACTGGAAAGTAGACAATTGGCAACACTATGTATTTAAGGGTTAAATTAAATCAAAATATTTATACTGAGTGACTTTTGCAGGAAAATCGATTATAATAAAAAGCAATACATTTCTTAGAGGCTATCCTTAAATTTTGATATATTATGCACAAGCAGTTCTTCCCATTATTTCTTTTGGTTAAATTATTGCTTGGTTATACTTTTCTAGAAACCTAGTGGCTGAGTGGTTAGTGCATTGCACTTCCATGCCACAGGTCCAAGATTCAAACCACAAGCTGGGCAAGGTTGACTCAGCCTTTCATCCCTTCAGTGGGTTGATAAATGAGTACCAAGCTTGCTTGAGAACTTAACACTGGGGGTTTTGTGTCAGACTGACCACCCAACCGGAGCATCTGCTTTTGCACCTCAGGGGCTAAGGTTACGTATATTGAGTTGGGCACAGTAGGCCTTGGCCCTCATGGGCTGTTGTGCCACTGAGTTAAGTTAGACTTTTCTTATCTAGATTACAAGTTTTCTTTCTTTTCTTCTTAAATCATTAATTTACTTCTAAAATTAATTTGTCAATGATGAAACAGCCATATCTTAAGTGTTTTAATAAATTTGTGATGTTTTGTTTGTGAATAAGTTAAAGCAGTTTAACTTTGATTTGCATGTTATAAATTTGACCCCATCAAAAAATCTTTAGATGAAGTTAAATTTCATTTAAGAGTATAAGAAATTTAAATAAATCTCTCTAGTAAGTGATTAGTCCTGTAGAAAATTGAATGCTAAAAGAAAAGCTCCAATTAGTATGCAAAATCATTATTTGAAATTATTAATTACTACAGATTTAATTATTAATTTTTAGATATTTAATCTTTTTTTATACTTAGTGTTCATTTTTCTTGGTAAACTTTCATGATGTATGAATAATGTTTTTAATGTAATGAATAATGTTAATTTTTATAACTTTCTGTAATTTGTTACCTTTTTTTTTAGAAAAATCATAGAAAATTCCCAAATTTTTTAAAAATTATATCTTAGCCTTTACTAATACCATCTCATGGATGTTTACAAAAACATCCCTGCATATTGTACAAAACACTCAAAATGAATAATTTTTTAGTCAAATGTTTCATCAGTACAGAACTCAAAATATAATATGAAGGAATTACTGATTATACCCATTGGAGATCACACCCAGCTATTATCTACGATTGTAAGATTTACAATAATAAATATGTGATAATAGTATGTTTGAAAATTGTTGATCTTACTCCTGAAGATGTTACTACAAGAGTAAAAACAGTTTAAATTTAAATATTTGTAGTTAATATGTAATTGTAAAAATGAACATGTGGTAACATCTAAAGGTAGAAAAATATAATTAAAATATTTACTTTGCATATCTTATAATTGGCATGCTTGTGTTGTATTTTTGAAATCATTTTGTTTAAGTTTTTTAGAGTTTTGTTACTTTGTAACTTTACTTGTATTAGTTTTAATATTTTTTCTCCATATACATAGTTTGATTAAAAACAAAAGGGGGAGGGGGGAATAATCCATTAATGTAGAAAGAGATGTAAATATACATTTTTAAATGAAAATTCATATTATGACATCTTTTTTTTTATTATAGTATAAAAAAAAAATTCATTCCTCCTATTTTAAACGTACAAATGATATATATTTGATTTTTCTTTTTCAATCAGGTGACATTTTGTTTGAGTTCAACAGGTGCTAAGCAATATCCTGCTGCCATTATATTTTTAATAAATTTATGCCTAGCATTTGTATCACTAGGATGGCTGATACAATTTTTTCCAGGAGCAAGAGATGAAATAGTTTGTTTTCATGATGGAACTATTCGCCGGCAACAGCCTAAGTATGGGAAAATAGAAATTTTATTTAGTTTCTCATAATTCTCTTTTGATCAACATCATTTAAAAGTTTTAAGAATCTCATTTTCCTTGAAAATTTATATGTATAATGCTATGTATTCAATATTTACAACAGTTTTTATTAAATCTGTAGATAATTTAAAGCAATATTTTTTCCTAATAAAAACTTACAGATTTTTTTAACAAAAAAAAATCATTATTTGTTTATGTGCATTGCAAAATTTTATCTAGATAAAAAAAATTATATAAATGTTTTTTTTTTTTTCCAGATCTGCTCAGCACTTGTGTACTTTCACATTTTTTATAATATATTATTTTCTAATGGCTGCTATTGTATGGTTTGTTACTTTGACATATGCTTTATATATCCAGTTCCGAAGGACTGGATCTGCTAAAGATATTTTGAAAAAAAAGGCAACTTTATTTCACATTTGTGCATGGTGTACTCCAGGTGTCTTCACCTCAATTATCCTGGCTATTAAAGAGGTAGGACTTATTGCAAACTTGGTATAGATTATATTACTTTGATATTTTTAAAAAACTGAAGTTTCTGAACAAAATATAATTGTATTTTTTTTTTTTGCAAATCTACAACCATAATTTTAATACTTTAAAACAAAGCAACTATATTTTTTATTTGTTAATAATGATTACTCATTATTAAAAGCTGATATTAATTTTTAAAGTGATGTTGCTTATTATTAGATTCTTTAAACAATGTGAGATTTTATTATACTTTGAAATCTTACAAAATTCTAAGAAATAAAGGTATACTTGTATTAGTTGCATATTAATATTTCCTTCATTTATTTGCCAGATCTGATGTCAACCTTTGTTTCTTTTTCTTTTCAAAATATGTCTTTCTTTTCATGGGAAAAGAATACTAATAAAAAGATTCTTTTTTTTAAATAAAATGTCTAAAAAGTAAAAATATAGAATTTAAACAAAAGAAAACTCAAGAAGATTTACATCTTGAAAAGGTTTTCTGAAGACTTTCTCATTGTTTTTGTTATACAAAAGTTTGAATAATTTTATTCATTTCATAGGTTGATGGAGATTCTATGAGTGGCATATGCTTTGTGGGATTTGCAAATCCCACAAGTCGCATTTGGTTTCTTCTTATTCCTGTAGCTTTGGCAGCCTTAGCATCTGGATTTTTCCTAATATCTCGTAAGTATTAATATTAATGATTGTATATATTTCTTTCTGAATTTGTTTTATCAATATTGTGAACAATTATAATTAGGATTGGCTAAATAATGAGAAGGATATAAATACAGTTGAACCTATATTTAACGAAGTGGGTAAATTCCAAAAAAGAGTTCATTATATGGAAAATTCCTAAAATAGAGATTCAGCTTTTAATATACTTTAGAGACAATATAAAACAAATTTTTAATTCATAAATACCGTTATATATTTAAAGTAATTGTTCATATTTTTGAAAATTAATATCCCTATTCATTTTATGTATCTTACCCATCGAAAAGAAATATGCAAGGAGAAAAAGAAGGGAAAAAAAAGCATTGTCCGGGAATACACTGTATTTTCAACTTTAAAAAATAGTTTTATATTAAAATTAATGAACTTTTTAACAACATTTTTTCTAATTTTATAACCAGTAATTTTAAGCATGTACTACCACATGTGTCCTGAAATTTAATTACTGATAAATTCTATTAATTTTATTTGAATTTTCGGTTTGAAAAATTATAGCAATTTCATTGCTCATGGTGAGTTAGGCACCGGGTAAAACCAGTTCAAGGCCATTGATCACCATAAAATGTACTAAAACAAAGAATAATTTTAAAAATATCCAGAAATATTTTAAAAATAGGGAGAAAAAAAAATCGAAACAGAAGAGTAAAAGAGTTGTTAAATAGAAAATGCACTCTGCTGTTTGAAGGTTACTTTATGAAAAAAATAGTAAAATGTTCTTGGTTCTAGGAAAAAGTTCACAAAATAAAGAAATTCACAATATAGAAGTTCATTATATATGGAGGTTTGAATGTATATCTCACTCACAAATACACAAATAGTAAATATAATGTAATCACACATATCAGGGGTTCATATTATTTAATATTTGATTTAAATCTGTGCTATTTAATAATTTTTATTGTTTGTGGTCAGATTTATTGTTTTGTTATATAAAGTTCTGATTGGTGTAAGTTCTGGAGTTTGGAATATACTTTTTCAGATTCAATGGTTATACGTAATAAAATGTGTGTGTGCTCCTCAAGATCTGATTTTTTTTTCTTCCATTTTTTTAAATATGTAGAGCTTCATGTTTAGTATGAAACAAATCTTTTTTCTTTAAAAGACGCATTCCACATATTAAGTTCTCAGTTATGGTTGCTTTATTGTAACTTTTATAATATCATTTGGGTATTTTATAGTGTTAAAATTTATGCTTTATTTTTAAGATTCAGTTCCTCTTGTTTTAGAATAACTTCATTTTTCATCTTTTAAACTGCATTATTTTTTGGTTATCTGGTTTCTTTTTATGTTAAGCACTTTAATGCACCTTTGAGATAAAAACACTTCTTAAGAATGAATATTTTGCCTTCATTTTAATAAATCATTTTAATCCTTACATATAGTTATTGCTAAATTTTTTATTTTTGTTTGTGTCATGTTATGAATTATTTAAACATTCAAAATTTTCGTTTCTGTTAAAAATACATCCCACCTCTTATGCTTTTTAAAGTTATGTGTGTATGGATTATAATACATTTAAAATAAGACTTTCTATTGTATTAAACTTTTTAAGCAAAAACATGAGAATTATTTTTTATATTCATCTATCACACACATTAAAACTTCTATACTACTTACTAATAAAGTTGTTGAGAAAATAGATATTCTGTTTTACATTTGTTTGTGAACTTCATTATAATTAATGAGTTAATATTTAAGAGCAAATTCAAACATTCAGTTAATTCAAATTCTAAAATTCATATACATTGAAAGGTTATTTATTACTAAATTTGTCAGAATGGGCAGATTTTTACAAATATTTGATTATGCTAAAACCCTGTTAAACTTATTTTTGAATGTATTTAATGAATTTATGTACAGTTGGACCTGTATATAATCTATACCTCTGTATATTCACTAAATCCCGGAAAAAAAGTTTGTTATGTGGAAAATTCGTTATATAGAGGTTCATCTTTTAATATACTTTATAACCCAAATAAAACAAATTTTAAATTCATAAACACTATATATTAAAAAGTAATTATTCACGCCTTTTTTAAAATTAATATATGTTTATTTTATATATCTTACCCATCAAAAAAGAAAGAAAAAAAACTGCAAGTAAAACAAGAAAAAAAGAATGTCGAAAAATTCACTGTATTTTCAACTGTACTTCTATATGATAGATGGCAACACCACCTATCTCCACCTCAACAATTTAGGCATGGAACTGGAGGTTGAGGGAAATATTTTCCATCCCCCTGCACCCATAGTTTATGCTGCGACCGCCCACGAGACTTTCAGACCCACTGACTTAACGAGTACATATTCCGTGTGTACTTAGAGGGTATTCGGTGGCATCGAACTCGCGTCCTCCGGTCTGGAGTCCAATTCTCTAATCACTAGGCTACCCATAGCCCCAGGTTTTTCTCATAAAATGTTTAGTAAAAATAATGCCAAATGGATCACAATGTTGTGGTTGTTTTTAAAGTTGCTCAAGGGATATTGGTGATGTACTTTTCAGAGTCATTAAGACTACTTTTATAGGAGTATATTTGTTTAAAAGACATGTAAAGGAAAGTGAAAAGTGTAGTCTTTATGCTAAGAATTAAAGATCTCTTGGTGTTAGGGGAGATGAACCCCCAACCCTACTTGTATTATTAATTTTGAATCATAGTTTACCTATCTCTTGTATTTTTCACATCATACCAATAAGTGGGGTTTGAGAACTAGTTTCCTTTAAACAAGCAGCATGATTAGTTTTTAATGGAACCAGGATTCGACCTGTTGCTGGACATGAACATTGCTATAACCTTTCTGCTAAATTGGCTCACGTTACAATGAGATGTGAACGTTTAAAAATCTGATTTCATGATTCTGTCTGTTTGCTTTTTAATGTTATAGATTATCGTAATTTTTTTTCTAGTTTTGTATACCCTGTTAAAAATGAGAGGCCAAGAATTAGCTAATGAAAAGTCTCGTGTAAAACTTCATCGGATGATACGCAAAATTAGTGAGTATTGCAGGTTTATTTCTTTAAATTTTGGATGTCTTTTATATAATTGGCAAATATTTTTTGGCTCCTTTTCTATTAATTGCCCTTTTCATCTGAATTTCGAAAGCTATTTATATAGATGTATATAAAATTGTTTTTAAAGATAATATTACAATGGTGTAGTTAAATAATGTACTTTTTTTCTGATTTTTTAAAAAATTTAGGCACATTTTCTATTTTTGCTGCATTTCTTATAATATGTACTTTTGCTTGTCATGCTTACGATTTTATTAATCGAAAGGATTGGATGGAAAGTCTCAGGGACTATATTGTGTAAGTTCTGTATTTTATATTTTTAATTACTATTACCAATTATTTAGAAGTAAATTTTTGTTCTTACTGTTAAGTTAATAGTTATTTGATACACACACACACACAAAAATTATTTCAAAGTGTTTCTTTTTGAAATATTCTTTATTAGTAAATAATATTTGTATAAAATACCTTGATAAGAAAAACTTTTTGCATTTTTTAAAATAAGTTTTTAAATATACAGATGTCAAGCTATGAATTCAGCTCAACCAAGTTCTGAATTTTCTGTTCCAATATGTTCATTGAAAAATAGGCCAAATATTAGTGTAATGTATCTTCATGTGGCTTGTGTGTTTGCATTTGGAGTACTCATGTCTTCTTGGGCTTGGACTAAAACTTCACTCAATGTGTGGAAGCGCTTCTTTCATAGGTCTGTTATTTTAGAATACTTTAAAATCTTTACCTTTTTAAGTATTTTTTAAATTTTGGGTCTTTAAATATTGCTGTTAAGCCTTTTGTTTTTTTAAGAAGTTCAACTAAAGGACCCACAAACTTATCTTTTGATGAATTTTTTTTTCATATTTATGTAAATTTGGTCATTTATAACGGAGTGAAAAAAAATGTATTACTTTATGGGAAAACTTTATTTGAATGTGATATACCTAAAAGAAATGAAAATATCTTAAGTATAAAATTATTTCTTAACTTCCTGTTTATTTTAACTTCATCAGCATTTAAATATAAGTATACAACAGTTTAAAGCAAGTATTCTCAAACTGTAGTCAGCAGACCCCAGAGGTTTCCCAGTGCCTTTCCAGGGGGTCCACGGAGGTCTCTCATTTAATGTTGAGATTTTCCTCTTTTACTGAAAAACATTATGAAAACATTGAAATAATACATTTTTTTATTAGTTTCTATCTGTATTATTGAAATTTTAATTAATACTATTAAGTACATTATGTATTTATATGAAATTAGTATTTTGTAATATATATATTTAATTAGATGTTTACTTTTCTTTTAAAGGAAAAGAAGTGTGAAAAAAGTCTGTATATGTTAGTAGTTGGTGTAGTCTTAGGATATTGAGGAACCTTTAAATTATTCAGCCATCTGTTGGGAGTCAGGGAAGGGTATTAAAAATCTTGGGGGGGGGGGGCCCAAAACCCGGCCCCCCCCCCCCCCGCCCCCGCACAACAATCAAAAGTTTCAAGAACCACTGGTTACGAGTAGTTTTCAAACTGTGTTCCACAAAACCCTGGAGTTTCACAAGGCATGCTCAATGGTTCGACAAGTCACAATAAAAAAACTGGAAAAGAAAATTAAAATGTGTATGCAAAATGGATTCATGTTCTCTATGAAGTTTGTACACCCACTAAAATTTAAAGCTCACATCCCTGTTGTCAAGAAACTGAAAATTTTATTTCTACATAATAACTTTATTTTACAATACTTTTTAAACTTTTATTATAATAAAATAAACTATTAAAATGTTTTATTTTTATATATTGCCTATTAGATTGTAAATATTTTATTGTTTACTATCCCAGGTTCCATGAGATAACTGTATACTCATTATTACAATGTCTTGCAGAACTAAATAGTTTCTAATAAAAAGTGAACCTTTTGACATTTGTTTAAGAAATGCCTACAATAAAGGAAAGGGAACAACTTATGGACCTATCAACAGATTTCGATATCAAAACTAAATTTAAGCTAGATTAATTCCTAAATCTTATGTTACAAATTCGTGCAAAGTACACAGTATTTCTTTAAACGTTTTATATGTATTCAGAACAAAGTGAATAAATGAAACATATTTCTCGCCATAAGTGGCTGCAAAAACAAAGTATAGATGTAAATTAAGCTCAGAATATGTAATGTGATTGCAGTTAATTTCAATAGGCCTAGACTTCGACAGTGTGAAAAAATCAAGCATGTATCCCAGTTATTAAACATAATGTGCATCAGTGGGTGATACTTGGATCACAGATTAATATTATTAATGAGTAAATTATGTTAAAAGTTGATTAAAAAATTTTAATTTTAGATACAATGTCTTTACAAAAAGTACCTATAAGATGTTGATCTACTTTAAACATTATTTTAAGATATATCCTTCTAAGTGTGTGTGGGGGGAGAATAGGGTTCCATGAAAACACTTTCTAGTTCTAGGGGTTCTACGAAAATACTTTCTAGCTCTAGGGGTTCTACGAAAATACTTTCTAGTTCTTGGGGTTCCACGAAAACACCTTCTATTTCTAGAGATTCCATGAGTTTAAAAAGTTTTGAAGACCACTGGTTTAGAGCAATGTTTCTGAACCTGTGAGCAGCATGCTAGAAATATTTGGCAGCCTATTGAATATAAAAAATGTAAAAGTAATACGATACAAAAATAAATTATTTACAAAATTTATTCAGTGAGAGGGCTGAGTTAGTTTTCTTACACAAATTAAATCAAAACAAAACTCCAAAATCATCAAACAAGTTTGCAATTTGTCATCAACTTGTAAAGGTCTTTATCTCTTTTTGGACTAAATTTCTGTCAATGCTGAAAATCTACATTCCCAGAAGAATTTTAATAGATTTAAAACTATTGCAGGATATAAATTTTTGCCACAGAAAGCCAAAACTCATCTTTTTTTTTTTAAGAATGTTTAAATAGTAAAATGTTGTTTCTGCCATTTGCAGCCTTTTTGACTGCTAATATTGACTGAATTTCTATTTTTTGGAGTTTCTTTCCTCCATCTTTTGGTGTTTGTTCTTTCCGACTCCCATTCTACTTCTTTCTACGGATGTTCTTGTTTTAGCATTTTTTATTTCTTCTTTGTAACTTTTATGTCTACTTTTTTCCCTTTTTTGCTTAGACTATTTTAGGTGTGTCTTACCTATTTATTTTATATCTACTTTTTAAATGTTTGTCTTTTTGGTATTCAGCTTTAATAGTTGGATTTTTTAATAACTCTAGATCCCTTGGGATTAGGGGCTTACTTTGTAAAAACTAGACTGTATGATCATCTCACTGCCTATATAAATTTGTGTAATTATGTATTATGATCTTAATAAAGAATTTTTAAATCTGTTCTTATTCTGTTGTCAAATTTGGTGCATGGCAAATTACAATTGGTTGATCATCCATTCATATTCATCAACTGACAGCAAAGGGAAGTAACTTTTAAGTGAAGTCTGAAGACAATTTAAATTGATGTCACTTTACAATTGTGGAAAAACTACCAAATAGAAGTGTCGGGAAACTAAATCTAAAACGATTTTTAGTAACTGTTGAGGCAATTACATCATAAAACTTACAAAACTCACACTTTCAATTATTTGTCAAAAACCCTTGTGGCTCATTTGGCAATCTTTCGTGGTACACAGGTTGAGAAACGCTGGTTTGCAAGTTAAAATGTTTGTTTTAAAGTGATTAATCATTACAATAGAATTTTAATTAACAAACAATATTCACTGATACTGTAATTGCTAGTTAAATTGAAAAACATTCTCAGAATTTGTGTAAGGAATTGAAAAAAAAATTCTTTAAATATTTTTTTTTATAAACTGAGATGGAATGTTTTTGTATTTTATAGATGTTGTGCATCAAAAGAAGAAAGTGCAAACTTAAAAAAACACGAACTGATTGCCAAAGCTTTTCAAAAACGTCACCAACTTAATCAAGGTCACATCTCTTTGAGCCTAAATAGCCATAATGAAGATCCAATTGGTGAGTTCACATTGATTCTAAATTTTTTCTTTTAAAACTACAGAACAATATAAAGCCTTTATGTATGGTTTTTTTTAGTCATGTTTATCATCTGATTTTTCAGAGTGAATGATTTCTTTTGTTAACTACTAGTTACTTAGAAAAAGTAATACATTTGATAAATATTATATTTCTATTTGCTGTTTTAAATCAGAATGTATGTTAATTGAAAATAATTTGAAGAATTAGTCAGTTTTTTTTAATTAAACAATATATAATCTGTGATATGTAAATATGTTATAATACATTCCTCATATATATCATTTCTATGATATCCTAATAAAGGGATGTGTATCCTTGGCTTTATTTTCTCCATGTTAAAAAAATGTATAATAGTTGTAATTGAAATTACCTCAGAATATATTATAAGCATTTCATGATTTGTCCCTTGATCAAATTCTTACCTTTATATATAAATTTATTTTTTTGTTAATGTTTGACAATAATTGTAAATATATATTTACTATGTTGCAGACAGATGTTTTGTATTGATTTTTATAAATTGATGAACATTAGCACATTGTAATTGAAACATTCATTATAAAGAGGGAAAATGTACGAATGTTTTTCTTTAAAAAAACATTTTATACGTTTTTGTTTTTTTTAACAAAATTATTTATAAGAAAATCAAATTTTGTTCTATTCAGATAATTACATTACATTACAGATAATTAATAGGGCTAAATATTTACATATATTTTAGGTATGAATTTGGATGGTTCTAGTCTTGCATCAGGGGACATATCATCATCTTGGGCTATGGCCTTACCATACTTCATCTCACGCAGAAATGCAATTACAGATCTTATGCCTTTTACACCTAGACATTATTCTTCAGCTTCTGGTGATTTTTTTTTTTTTTTTTTTTTTAGTTTAGCCTTGATTAGATGTAGAAAGTAAAAATTTGTTTATAAGCATTGATTTTTAAAATTTATAATCTAATTCTCCTGTACTTTGTAAGTTTAAAATATTTTCAAAAGTGAGATCTTGAATTTAATCAGTCCCAATTCCATTTTTTGTAATATATATTACTTTAAGTTATTTTATGTGTTTCAAACTTTTTATTTTTAAAATTAAAATAACTTTTTCTGTACTAAGTATCAAAATATATTTTCAAAACTCAAATGAACTTTAAAGCTTTTAATGCATTATGTTTTTTCTTTATTTAATATGGCACTAAAATGAGTGTTTTGTAATTTAAATAAGTCTTGTGGTCTCTTCTTTGTTACAAAATTGTATATTAATCTTAATTTTTACTGTAGTAGTTATGATATTTTAAATGATAAATGTCTCTTTTAACTCGTAAGACTTTACTTTACCTTCATAAACTGACTACACTTTTTTGCTTTGATTAGTATACTTAGTACAATGCTGAAAATTATAAGTATTTACAAATTTCCCACAATTTCTATTTCTATCAGATATAAGTCGTCATGTCTCTCTTGATTCTTACAACCAGCAAAATTTGGATTCTGCAAGTCTTCAGATCAGTGAACAAGAATATGTTCTTCGACATCAAAGACGTAAAACTAGAAAGGAGCGCATGCGACTCTGGAAAACAAATCGTTGGTTCCCCAGCACCAGGAGAGGTAGTGATACATCTCTCCAGAGTTCTTTGACTGCTTCAATTGTTGCTGCAGCTAAAAGTACGGGTGCTAAAGTTTCTAAATCTACCAGTACTGGAGATCTTGTTCCAAGTCCAATACCAGTATATCCACCATGTCTCTTGCCTCCTGTTATTCCTCAACCCAACAAAAGAAGTGCCATTCCACGTGAAGTCATCAATCCTCCATTTACTCATGGTATGACAGATAATTCCCATCGTTTGGAATGTAGAAATTTACCTTCATCCATCGGTACTCCTAGTTCAAGCCAAAGAATCACACCAAATCCAATGAACACAGGTTTTCACAATCCTATGAATAGGTTTGCCCCTCCTCCTATGTATGGCCAAGGTTTCGATGTTTTAAATTCTCTGTCTTTTGGATTAATGGGAGGAGTTATGTATCCAACGATTAATGGAATTTATAATGAATATTCTTTTAACCATGCACCTTACAGTTCAATGATTTATGCTACATGTGGTTCCTATCAAAATAGTAATACAACATTAAATCATATTCATCCATCTGAACTACCCATGCAACCTAGAATTGAGAGTTCTAGCGAGGCAGAATATTTTCCGATCATTATGTCAGATAGTGAATTCACTGACACCGGCCAACGTTCCTATGATGAGGCTCAGTTAATGACAACTCATCGTCTTATGATAGAAAGAGCTCAAACTCTTGCAGCAGCAGCTGCTGCTGCAGCAACTACAGTTGGTAATCAGCTTGATCCATCACAGCCTAAAGCTGTTTTGGAACCTCAAGCTTGTGCTAAAACGGAATTCCTTAAAAGATTGGATTTATGTAACACGAAACCCGTATCAACTGCAGCTCCTACCTCTCGTCCGCCGACTACTGATAGGCGATCTCCTCATAGTGAAGCTCCACCCCCATCACCTGCAGACTCTGTTAAAAGTATAAGTGTTGATTATGAGGATGATGACGTGTTTGAATGTTCAATAAATGATGAAAAAGAAACATCTGTTACATCTAATGTTGAAGAACCTGAAGATGAGAGCTTATTACAAAAGCTTAAATCAAAATTTCGAAGCGCTGTTTCAGTGTCAAGGACAAACCTAGAACAATCGGAAAATATTGAGTTATCCTCAAAACCTTGCTGTAACTCTGAATTTTCAGCAACAGGTAATGATACAACACCTCTGAAAAACTCATCTAAAGAAAAGTGCTTAGATCCTTCAGAAAGTGTTGGTTTAATACAAGCCAAAGATGGAAATGAAAATGTGTCCAGATGACTAGGACATTAAATCATTTGTACTACTACTTATACATTGTATTTATTTTTTACCTGCTAAATTGTGATATATTGAACAATTAGATAGAACATTGTACAAATCATTTTGTTGCACAAGATCTGTTAGTGTTATCCGTTAGAATCTCAGCTATGAACATTTAGATTTTTATTCATTTTTATTTTCTTGACAAAAGAAACATAAGCTTATTTTAGGCTAATATACACTGTTTCCTATTTGTATAATTACTATATCTGTAGTTTTTGTGCCACAAAATGCTTATGCGTTGTTTGTTATATTCTGATTTGTATTAAAGATCTAATTTAAAGCCTGGTCTTCTTTTTAAATGTGGTATTAACTACACATTACTTAAATAAATACAAATTTTAATTTTGTTTTTGATTCTTTTTTCATCAGTTTTATAGGCGTATATTCAGCCCTTTGCCCCGATGAGTTTCATGGGCCTTGATCTGATACCGTTAGATAGGTGGCATTAGCAAGAGCAGCATAGCAACAACTGTTTGACATGACCACCATAAAAATCCACACATTTGTCATATTGGTGGATGAGCTTTATGATGCTTGCTTTGAAGAAAGTTGTGTCCAGTAATGTGAGAAATATCAGAATGTTTTGGAGCTCTCCTTCATCTGGATATTTTGAGTTCCCTGTCAATTCAAAGAAGAGATGAAAATATATTAGAGCTATATACTGAGTAACCAATTAAGTCCCATTTAAACTGTTCCAGAAGATCTTTCACGCACAACATCATTCCTTCTGAATCTACTTGGCATGAAATGGGCCAAAAATTTATTTTTCATTTGCTATATCATGGTATATTTAACTTTGGTCGTACTAAGTGAAATCACTAAAAAAAGCTTTCAAATAAAAAAAAAAGTTTATGTATCACCATTGAAGTTTTAAAAAATGAAAGGAGGGATATATTTCTCTATTTAAATCTATTTAGGGTTGTTGTTGTTGTTTTTTGTCAAATTTTCATAAGTATTTAACTTATCAATACTGTTATGCTATTGTTCTGATTGTGAAGTTAGGTATATGAGAAGCAAGGGGAAAAAATTCAAGCCTGTATATTCAGAAAATTTTTTTGCCTTAAAATCTCAGAGAACACTTTTTTTTTGTAAAATTAGTAATATGCATAATTTTATTCAACTTTTCCATTTTTTAAGCAAAACTTAAATCATTAGCATATTTTTAGCACTATACATGATCTCAATTAAGCAGTATTATTAAGCATAATTTATTAAGTTGCCCAATATTTTTATTCCTAAAAAAGTGTTTTTAAGTTAGATTTTGGTGAGAAAATTCATGCATTATTGATTTTGATAAAAGAATTGTAATAAAGATAACTGTTTTTTTGTTCAGCATCCTACCTTTCTGAATGCTTCGGTCACAGCATTTTACCATTTAGGTGTGACAAGGGAAGCTTTGAAAATCGTATCCGAGTCATTTATCACAACAGTTTTGAAGGATAGATGAAGCGATCGCAGCTATTGCTTAATCATTGACCAATGGAAACACTGGTTTTATTATTATTTTTTCCCCTTGCTCCTCCTATTCAAAATGGTGGGTTAAATATCGTAAATAACGCGCATGTGTTATTTAAAATTGCATTTTTTGATTTTTAGGAAACTTCTCCATATAAAACTTGCACTTTTTTTAACGATGAAACAGAATATGCACGATGTTCTTTCCTTTTGAAGTCATACATTCGAAATATTTCGCTCAGCTTTCGAACAATAATGCACTGAATTGAAAAAAAGGGAAATAATGTGTGTATCATAGGAGATAATAAATAGCTCTGCAGACAGGATGGAGAGGTTGTGAATTCAATGCAGATGTGCACAAGAATATTATTGATTTTCGAGGTGGTCGTGGTAGCCCAGCGGTTATGATCGTGGCCAACATGTCATGAGTTCGAGCCCTAGTACCATTGCAGACCCCACCGTGTAGGGGGCGAATGCACGTTTAATCTGTCGATGCTCAAAGTCCTTTCTTTGGTGTGGTGTAATAGTTAGGAGAGGGAATGCTAGCTTAGGTGTCGTCCTCAGCACTTGTCCGAGGTCCGTCGCCAAGTTATTTGAATATCGAAACCTTTAGTAAAACGTACTTTGGCTTTAGTTGATATTCCATTGATCTAGTGTTCCTTTTAGCAAATCCCTGCTGCCGAACAAAATAAATGCAGTGCTGGTTCCAGATGCAAATTCATTCATTTTGCAATGGAAATCGTGCTGCAGCTAGGATGTTTGGTATTGGTGAAAGCTACATGTACGAGTGGAAGAAAAATGAATTCGCAATAGTTAATATACCAGAGAGCGTGTTTTGTGTAAACGAATAACAAAATGGCCAATTTTAGAGGAACGTGTTTGCAAATTAAGTCTTAATGAAAATCGATGAACTGCAACAGGAAGCATTGTATATTTATTTGCCTTAAAGTAGTCTGAAAAGAAAACTTTAAAGCAATTTTGAGTTTGTTTTTCGGTTTATGGAACGGAATAATTTAGTTCTATGCTATAAAAAAAGTGAATAAGATTGTCATTTCTTTTAAATAAACAGCGTTTAGATCAGTCGTTAGGCCACCAGCCTTAAATAATTTTGCGGCCCGCGAGATTCATTACAACTTTACAAAATGTGATTATTTTGTGCAATATTTTTTAGAGGGTTTTTTTTTTACAAATGAATCCTGTAACTGTTTCTATTTTATTACTTTGCTTCTTTTACTGCAAATCTGTTGGGTTTTTTTTTAATTGAAATGTATCAAACACATAAATCGTGCTCAAACTTAACAGACGAAACCCTGTATCATCAATTACGATACGCAAATGCATGCATTGAGATCGACTTGCAAAAACTAACTGAAGGAAACAAATATCTCACTAATTTAAATGAATTAAACATTATTTGATCATTGCATTGTTATTATTTTATCTATGTTTGTGTATATGAAAAAAAATGAAAATAATGTATCAATTTTGTTTTAAATTTTCACTGTAATAAATGTTTCTAAGGTGTCCAAGTCTAAAGATATATATTTTTATATGAGGCCCGCGGGATTATATATATAATTTTTTTCCATTGTCCATGAGGCCATTTGGGTTACCGCCCTGATTTAGATACATCCAAAAATGTTTGCGTGATACGCCTCCATAAATTACGACCTCGTTTTTTACATCGAGAGTGTACGTTATATATTGAAATATACGGTACTCGCAGAAAAATTGCCAAAAAAAAAAGCATTAAGGCCCTTTTTTTCTGTAACTTAAAGCACATTGTGCAAATGGTAGATAAAGTTTTATTTGAAAACTTTTTTTTTGCCATTTCCCAACCATGCATGAATAAGGTGGTGGGCTCAGGGACACCTCGTTTTCTTTGGAGGTTACCCAATGCCCTTTACTAGCAGAATAACACTCCACTATAAACGCATTAATCAAATACTCTGCAAGGTGTAAAGTTGTTTCTTTGGCCACTATTCCTGATCTCACACCAATTGGATATGTCTGGGATGTGACTAGATGCAGCTTGCATATCCAGCCCGCTCAGCATTCAGGAGAGGAATTGTGCAAATGGTTGGCACAGAGAATGAAAAGTCATCTCTCTATAGATGCCATACTCAGGGACGTCTTGTGACTTTTTGAGGCCCAGTGGCTTAACGTACATCACGGGAGGGCCAAAGCCTATGTTATGTTATGGTTTTGTGATTCTTTGTAAGATCCGGCTTGGGGTCCAAAACCTGAATTTGCAGAGGAGTCCCAATATTCTCCTTTTCGCCACTGCCTGGGCCTCTATACAAACATAGGCCCCACCTATGACCCTTAGAAGTAGAAAGCATATAGCATACGTTGTCAAATACTCGTACAAACAATAACCCGAAACAGATAAATGTGCATTATTTACAATCACGTAAACCGACTGCCGCATTTTGACTGAAAGAGTAATGATGGTGTATGGTGGTAGGCCTAGGCCTATACCTCATGGACGACGGTTATCCCATGTAGCCAGTTGACATATCGTCTGAAATACCCAGGTTTTCGGTGAATACAACTGGTAAAAACATTTGACTATTGAAATTTGAATAATGATCATATTGAGGCTGAAACGAGGTCCATGCTTTAAGATCTTGTCCCTACTCTCTTTGATTTTGTGCCTGGCCGCGGTAGCCGAGTGGTATAGGTATCGGATCGTGGCTTGCCTTGTCACGAGTTCGAGCCCAGTACCACTGGTTCAAAATTACGTGGTCCGTCGCCAAAAGCCCTCGTGTAGCTGAACAGTGCGACGTTAATAATCAATCATTCATTCATTGATTTTGTGCCTGGACGGTTTGCTTCTTGCATAGTCATCTACTGTGTCCTTACAACCTACTAAAGTAATAGTGTTCTGTGTTACGAGAACCATTTCACAAAATATATATCACTTATTGTTTGTTGCTATATCTCTCTGTTCGACAAGTTCTTTCACTTTCTAACAAGTCTTTCTTGGTTTCGCATTTTCAAACTCATTTAGAATAAATAAAACATTATTTGAATTACGTAATGTAATTATGCAACGAATTCGCTTCGTTTAATTGTAAGAAATGTACTCACAATAAAGCCCAGACTTAATCTAAGGCCAATTTATTCAACCTTTGAATGATCCATATCAAAATAAATTACGCATGTAAAGTGGTTTAACTTAAACTGAAACTAACTGATAATAACTGCTGTAAAAAATCCGCCAAATAACGTGCACCCATACTTTCAAGCTGCATTTTTTAATTTGTAGGGGGGTTATAAATCCGCCGTACAACCCGCACCCCCATTTTTACAAAGGAACCAGAAATGTACTTTTACAATGCTCGTATGTTCTTAAGCCATTTATTCGAGTAATCATCCCAGGATATTTTTCGGCGTATAACGCGCACCCGTAAATTTCACTCTTTATTTTTTGTGTTAAAATTGCGCGTTATACGCCGGATTTTACGACATTTATAATGAGATTTCTAGATAGAGACTTCTAACAAATATATTATCTAAAAAAAATTTTAATGTACAATGTTTTTATAACGGACTAAAAAGCAAAATTTTTGTTTTCGTTTTCTTCATTTTTCTCTCCTCCACTTCGTTTCTTCATTTTTTTTTCCACATTTTCATGCATTATCATCCACTTCTGAGTTATGGTCCAAATTTCAAGTCTAGCTCATTGGGAAGTTAGTTTGAAATGAATTGCAAAATTCCACCCGGACAGACAAGAAAGCGAGTTAGTAAAAACATGGTACTGTAAAATCCGGCGTATAACGCGCACCTATATTTTCAAGCTAAATTTTTTAATTTTTAGGTATATTCGCCGTATAACGCGCACTCCCTTTTTAACGAAGAAATCTGAAATATTAGTATACATTGTTTTTATGTTTTGAAGTAATTTATTCTGGGTACTATCCCAAACTTTTGAAAAAATAGTATTCTAGAACTACAACTGTTCTTGTTCATAAGGCAAATTATTTCTTTAAAATAAACAGTGTTTCGATACATCTAGAAGTAAATTTTTTTTTATGCCCATCCTTTTTGTTATTTTTAAAGCTGTCGTTTTT
>BMAV01012208.1:0-14844 GCA_019973955.1 Trichonephila inaurata madagascariensis | reverse complement strand
TTAAATACAGAGAGAAAGAACGTTTTCTTCGTTTTTCTACAGTCTTTGCGGACATTTGATGACAGACAGGTTTTTATTCACTTTTTCCTAACCAATTTTCTTTTTCTGAAGACAAATTGTCGATTGAGATACTTGTATTTACTTTGTAAAGCTAGTTGATGCAGAGGATTTTCTACAGCGATAAATCTTTTTAGCTTCTTTTTTACCAAATATTTTTTGTCTTTGAGCTTTTGATTGGCAGCCAAAATTTATTTCTTTTCAAAGTTCAGATAGTAATCCATTATAAAAGTGTCTTTCCCGTTTTTTAAATGCTTTACTTGCTTTATTTGAGCAACCATCTTTCAAAAGCTTTATAATTTCGTTTCGGGTTTGAGGACCTAATTTCGGAGCCATAATTTACTCCCACTATTAAGAACGGTTATATTGGTAATTAAAACGATTCATTTTTTTTAAATGAAACTGGTAATAAAGCGATTAAAATTTGCCATAAATAGTTATATGCTTTTAAATTTGGTCAAACTAATTATGAATCAATCTGTATAACAGCACTTGTAAAAAAAATGCAGCATTAATTACCTTCTAATTAAAAATTTTAATCAATGCAGTTAAGTATATTATTGATTCATCTGAAATAAGTACAGTCGAACCTCTATATTGCGAATTTTTCTATATAGCGAACTTTTTCCTGGAACCTTGAACATTTCACGATTTTCTTCGTAAAATAACCTCCCAATAGCGAAGTACATTTTCTATATAACCAACTTTTTCTTTTGTGATTCAATTTTTGTTCTCACTTTTTTTAAAGTATTTCTGAAAAAATTTCAAGTTATTCTCTCTTTAATACATTATATAGTGATCATAAATCTTGAACTAGTTTTATTAGATCCTAACTCGCCGAGAGCAATAGAGTTCTGGGCGTTTCATCCAAGAAGTGCAACCTTTAACCCCCATTGCCCAGTTCACTAGAAACATCTTCAATATCCTCTTTCACCCTCAGTGGAGTTGTCCCGTGTCTCCATGTTCTAATTATAAAATAATGTATGTTTAATATTACTTGTATGCTTTAAATTATAAAATGTCCTTAAAATTCATTAATTTTAGCATAAAATTATTTTCCTCATATTAAAAATACAGTGAATTCTTCGACATTCTTTTTTCTTGTTTTCCTTGCAGTTTTTCTTTCTTTCTTTCTTTTTTGATGGGTAAGATATATAAGATAAACATATATTAATTTAAAAAAAGGGGTGAATAATTACTTTTTTTAGTGTATAGTGTTTATGAATTTAAAATTTGTTTTATGTGCTTATAAAGTATATTAAAATAAGATGAACCTCTGTATAACGAATTTTCCATATAACGAACTTTTTTTCGGGATTTAGCGACTTCGTTATATAGAGGTCTGATTGTATTTTGTAATATTTTTTTTTATGTATGATTATATATATAGATGTTTACTGCTTTTTTGAAGGAAAAAAAAAAGAAGTGTTAAAAAAGTCTGTATAAGTGCCGGAGACAGTCTTAGGATTATTGAGGAGCATCACTCAGCCAAATGTTGGTAGTCAGGGAGAGGTGTTCAGAATCTTAGGGGTCCACAATGTCAGACTGATACTTGAAAAAGGGACGCGGCGATCGAAAGTTTAAGAATTGTTGACTTACAGTATTTGATTCGAAGTAAAACTTCCATTCTCTTGACACTTATTTTTAATTTGTATCACTTTATATTAAGGTATCCGACTACGTTCGGAAACGTGATTTTGAAAAAGCGTATAAATGGATAATATTTATGATATTTAGTGTCACTTACATTAGAAAATGTATACAAAATTGTTTTAAGAATAGTATTACAATAAAAAATTATTTAAGTACAATATTTTGACAAAAAATGAACATAGAATGACCCATTTTCCAAGTATTCTCCTTTTGTGAAAAATGCTTCTATTATAATAATATTTTGCCTGTATATAGCTCAGACCTCTGTACAGAGGCTCAACAAGAATTTTTGATATATATAACTTAGAAGTAGGTTTATCTATGTTTTACGACAACAGAGAGGAGAAATTTTAAGAAAAAAACGCCGATAATTATTTGAATGCATTGTAACTCTGAAAATAATGTGAATTTTTCAAAACTCATAATTAGGTCCGAGCTATAGACAGGCAAAATATTATTATAATAGAAGCATTTTTCACAAAAGGAGAACATTTTGAAAAAAGGTTATTCTAAGTTATTTTGCCGAAATATTGTATTTAAATAATTTTTTTGTCACATTTACTTAAAACAATTTTATACGTGTATTCTAATCTAAGTGACATTAAATATCACGAAAATTATCCATTTATGCGCTTTTTTGAAATCACGGTTCCGAACGTAGTCTCGGATACCTTAAGTTTTTTTTATATTACTTTCAGTTTTAGATTCTATATTATACATTAGATGTATTTATTTTAAAAATAAAAACCATAGATTGGGAGGAGGAAAATTTACATCACATTAAAAATAATTCTGGCGGGAGAAATCTATAAAAAATCTTCTTTAGAAACCTTTTTGTGTTCTTGAAACAATTTTTAACCAATTTTTCTAATAAACAATAAATGAAAACTGTAAAAGTAGGATCAAAATAAAGAACTCTTCTTATTTTATTAATATAAAATTAAATATTTTGCTTTTGTTAAGCAAAATTTAAAACGAAAAAAATTATTTCAAAAAAACTCATGAAGTGGTTTTTTTTTTTTTTTTTTTTTTTTTAATATATAAAACGTTTTAATTACGTTTCGAATGTTAACTCTATTACTGAGATTCTAAGTTTCGACACAACGAATTCATGATTTTTATTCTAATGTTTTGAACGAACCTACAAATTCATATTTCATTTCAGAACATCGAAGTAAATTATAGAATATTAGTAAAAGAATCCATGCAACACATCAGTGAACTCAAAAATGTACAGACAAACACCTGTGTGTCTAAACATTTCATCCTCATCCGAGTTCCTTTCATCCATTCTTAACAAAAAGAAAAGAATATTCATGTATACATTTTAATTTCGCTTAGAATCAGGACATTTTTAAAAATAGTTCATTCACACTCAAGAAAATCATGGAATTCATGATAAAACTACAGAATGAGACTACAAATAAGAGAACAGTATAAGTGTCTAACAGAAAACCAAGTTGGAGAAGTTTGATCAGTGTTATGTTATTTATCTATCTGCGGCTGCGTTGTTCTAAAATTCAAAACTAATGCAATCTATATGTTGATAAATGTTTGCTCAGTCGTATTTACTAATGTCTACATCTGCCATGTTTTACACTACAATAATAATTCTACTCTTGTATCTAATTTTAGATTGTTTTAATTATATCCAAGCAAACCTATGCTTTCGGAATTCAATTTGACAGCATCCAGAACACCAAACTACATAAATGTTACATAAGAACTAAGTAATATATAGTTCTCATATTTCAGTGGTTGAACATGCTTATACTTAAGTGCAATCTATTTAAATAACTTTTAATGTTTACTTATTTATATTTCCTCACTTATACATTTCAGAAAACAGTCGAAATAATCGTCTTTTGAAATTTTAAAAACATTATCAATATTTTTCTCTGAAACTTTTTCTCACTTGTGTGAATAAGTATTATGTTTTAGTATAAATTGACAGCATTATGACTTAAAAATTAAGTGGTTTTTTTAATATTGCTTTTGTATGAATTTAAATTCCTCATAATCTGGTTGTGTTGAATGTGTTTCTATCCATTCTCTTTAATTACAGGAAAAATTTAGCTACCTTTATGTAATTTTTATTATAAATCGAAACAATTGTAACAATAAAAAATTACTGAAAGAGCAGAAAGCATTTAACTCTAGTGTTTGAAACTGATAGAACATTATTAGAGATAAAATAATAAAGATTTATGATTTGTGAAATTAAATCTCTTATGGAATTAAAAACAAGATTTGGGTACTTATACCAGTTACTATGGATTTTACAATTTATGGCAATCTATTTTATGCTGAAGAAATTGTCTGATTGTTAATTAACATACTACATTCCTCAAATGTGGAATTGCAACACCAAGAAGTAATGCACATTACTTCTTGTAAATTTCTGGAGCAATAGTGGTGAGATGGATATACAAAGGATTATACATTTGCTCACGCATCTGATCACGTGGTACTCATATTCAGGCTATAAAGGTCAGTAACATTCCCTCCTCATAAACGACATTTGAAGTTTTACATAGCATTTGAGACTTTCGAAGAAGCGTAGAAAATGCCTCTGAGCCTAGGTGGATTAAAGCTGAATTCACACCAAGGCGTACAAACGTCGAGTGTCAAGCGTCTAGCCAATCAGAGACTTCATCTCGGGCGAAATGAAGTCTCTGATTGGCTAGACGCTTGACACTCGACGTTTGTACGCCTTGGTGTGAATTCAGCTTAAGTGGCTGGTGGACCTGGCAGCCGCCAGGGGGCTCAAACTTGATGAACTCCAGTTATAAATTCAACATACAACAAAAGAATATTGAACCGATATTGCAACCCTAACCATTTTTACGGATTTGAGTTGTGTAGCAGCCCTAGCCATCTTTCTTTTCTATATCTGTACTGTTGTAATATGTACAAATTTTTCGCATGCGTTTTTTGTTTGTTTTTTTACACAAATTCTGTTTTGAACAAATAAATACTATTCAAGTCAACAAGTTCGTTTTTAGTTCACAGGCGCGCTTAGTTACTCTCCGATACATCTTTCACTGATGGAAATAAATCCTAACACCAAGGAAAATTTTTTGCAGTTTATTGAAATTTCGGTAATACATTTATCTTGGTAACATATTTCAAGATCACAGGGTAATGTAAGCGCGAGAAGAGCCATTTCAAATGGGAAATGATGGTATATTAAAAACCAGTGTAGTAGCCAGAATTTTAAATGAAAATATGTAAACGTGCATACAAAGTTCTGTACAAGTGCCAGATATCAGTTTATGGGATGGAATTGCACTCCTGTTGCTCTTGGTTTGTCAATATAGAGTTGCTTAATTCTAGTTGTATATAACGCTGTCGTTACCGTCCAATGATGGCCCATTCGTGCTCGATTGGAGAAAGATCTGGTTATCTAACAGGCTTTATAACCTTTATAATACTTTTTATAAAGCATGTTGGGTTACAACAGGGTATGAGGGCACACGTTGAGGCAAGGGGTGTTGGAAAACATCCCTTGAATGATGTTTATACATGGCAGTGCAAAAGTTTGAATCACCGGACTGACTTACAAGTTTGCAGTCAGGGTGAGTGAGTTAATCTCCAGAGCGTTCCTGCAATCAAAGAAAATTACTCACACCATTCCATAACTCTAGGTGAAGGCCCAGTGTGTCTAGGCAGCAGGAAGGTTGCTTGTGGGTGCTAATCTAGTCTTCTTCTAATCAATATGCAGCCATCCCAGGCACCAAGACAGAAACGGCTTTAATCGGAGAACACAAGACACCGTCTCACTACACTCTTCAATGATCTCTAGCGTGACATCACTGAAGTCGCAGGTGTCAGCGATTTGGAGCTAATGGTATTAAGGTATCCGACTACGTTCGGAACCGTGATTTTAAAAAAGCGCATAAATGGATAATTTTCATGATAGTGTCACTTAGATTAGAATACATGTATAAAATTGTTTTAAGAACATTTTGACAAAAAGAATTATTTAAATACAGTATTTCGGCAAAAAATTAACTTAGAATAATTTTTTTTCCAAATGTTCTCCTTTTGTGAAAAATGCTTCTATTATAATATTATTTGGCCTGTTCATAGCTCAAACCTCTGTACACAGGCTCAACTAGAATTTTTGAAATATATGACTTAGAAGTGGGCTTATCCATATTTTACGATAACAGAGGGGAGCAATTTTAAGAAAAAAAACGCTGATAATTATTTAAATTGGTGGTAACTCTGAAAATAATGAGAATTTTTCAAAACTTCTAATTGAGCCTCTGTAGAGAGGTCTGAGCTATATACAGGCAACATATTATTATAATAGAAGCATTTTTCACAAAAGGAGAACATTTGGAAAAAAAATTATTCTAGGTTAATTTTTTGCCAAAATATTGTATTTAAATAATTTTTTTTGTCAAAATGTCCTTAAAACAATTTTATACATGTATTTTAATCTAAGTGACACTAAATATCATGACAATTATCCATTTATGCGCTTTTTTAAAATCATGGTTCCAAACGTAGTCGGATACCTTAATGCTACAGGGTATCTGACTGAAAGCTATTTCTAAAACAATTGATTTGTTACAGGTCCCTGTGTAACTCTGGTGCCGAAAGCAACTATATTTTCTGCTATATATAAGATGTTCTCCTGCCATGTGGTGAATACGGCGGTCTTATCTGTGAATGGTGACCTGTGCGTAGTTGGACCATAATTTTCTTGAGGTAGTAGTTGACAAATAGTTTTCCTTCCGGGAACCCTGCTGCCAAAAATCCTGCACGGTGGATACATTCCTACCTAGTCTTTTTGCATTATCATGGAAAGAAAATCCACCTTATTTTAGCTCTATTATACTACCTCGTTCAAACTCAGCGAGCTGTTGATAGTGGCTTCTTTGTCTTCTTAAAGTCATTCAGGACTAACATCAACTCATTAAGTCAAATCTCAACGATAAATAACATTTACGAACTTTATAGCGTGTATTTAAAGTACATTCATTTGCATTCTTAAAATGATGCAATTAGAGCCGGACTAAGACGTCTATTGTTAAATTTGAATTTAGGTCATCTTTCAGATGTATGAAAACACTTCCAAATTTCTTTGATGTAGCACAACTCCATCTAGGTGATGGTATTTTTATTCCCATCAGTTTATTTTACTAATGAAGATAAATAAAGCAAAATATGAGGTTTTGTGATAAAAGATATGTCTAGTTCAAAGCAAACTCTTGCAAGATAATTGAATTTAGGCCACTGGCGTAGCTTGTTCTGAGTGGGCCCTGAATCAAAATTCCTTCGGAGCCCTTTTCTAGAAATGAAAGACTTACGAGTGGTGCTGTAGTTACACATGTTAGGGCCCCTGTAGCTCGGGGGCCGCGTATCATTGATACAGCTGATGCAGAGGTAGCTACGCCCCTGATTTAGGCCTTAATAGCAAGATAACGATTAATAAAAGGGGCCCTGGCTGAAATCCGGGGTACGAATGAGGGGGGAAAATCACGATACCGGAGGCAAATTTCCTTTTGAAACAGGACAAATATAAAACTTCCCTAATGACCATGATTTGGAATACCGTTCCAGAGAATAAATGCTACAAGCAAATTGTAATAAGTTGAATGTGAATTATTAAAAGAATAGTCTACTAAAATCTCTAGAAAATTATACCCAAAACTTCAGAAATGAATTTGAAAAAATGGACCAAGGAGCAACTGATTTATCATTTAAAGTGGAAGTTAGACAAGCTCACAGGCACCAAAAGAGAAAAATTCTTTTTCAGTGAAAATAAAATAGTTGTTTGTAAATTTTTGAAAGAAAGGAAAATTTCATAGTGAATTTGTTTTATGTCATATGCGATGGAACAAGAGCAAAACTATCTCGAAGAGCTGCGATTTATGAAACTATAATCGATCATTTTACTGTATTTTTTTACTAGATATTATTACTTGAAATTAAGAGGAAGGTTACTCAAAAACTAAAAGAAACTTATAAAGACAATGGTGAGATGTTTTAATTTTGATAGTATGAATCGGATCAGTTTTTACTATTTTAAAAAGAAAACGAAGATACAGTGAAGACTCCATCAGAAATTTATCCAGTTGCAAGAGAAATCCTAATGTAAGGATACTTTCCTTAATGTAGAGATACTTTTGAAAATATTTTTAATTATACCAATATCGAATGCATCAAGGGAGCAATCTTTTTTTAGTTTTAAAGAATGTCAAAATTTATTTAAAAAGTAGTATGGGAGAGAAGAAAAATTGAACACAACATGGCCATATTATATTCAGAACAAGATGTTTGGGACAAAATAAATACGACAAAAACAATTGATAGATTTGCCAAGGAGAAATCAAGGAGTAACGTTGTGTAGCAAAATCGTAAGCTCTTTAGTAAGGTTTTTAATTTTTTAAAATGCAGTTAAGATTTTTCTTTAGCCGTTGAGTTTTATTATTAGTAATACATTTTATTTTGAGAATTCAGGGTCACTGAATCTTTTCACTATTTAAGTTTTTCGTTACTTGAGCGCAAGGGCCTCAAACCTTTTACCGCTAGAGGACTCTAACTACCCTAATCAGCCTCTGCTGCATTGTTGCAACCCCGTGAGTTCAACAAGGGGCCGCCCAACTACCTTAATCCACCTCTGGGGATGGAAAAGCAGAGGGGGAGGGAACTTACGAGATTCATGTGAGGAGAAGACTTCCTCTATCCCCCTCTGAAATGATAAAAGTTAAAATGGGGAAATTATATGCTTGTGTTTACATATTAAATGCACAGTTTTCAGACTGTGGGGGTAAGGACCCTGTTTCACGTGTAACTCCATAGTATGCAATAAAAATGTTAACATTAAAAACTATTATAATGGTTGTTTAGGACTGATGTTGCATATCAAAATTTATGGATGTTTGATTGCTTACTCACATTTTTAAAGTCTGTTTTAAAACTTTTTCTTGGTTTTAATATTAGGTACATGCCCGTAACTAACGCCGGTAGGGTTACCACATTTTAATCATGTATCAGCTAAGATTAGTGATATTTTTTGGCAAAAATTCCTGATGGACTGACTGTACTGAAGACTAATGTTTAACATAGCGCGCGCGTATGGCAACATCCAGGATGAAAATAAATCAAAGCGGTATTGGTGTTTGGATATAACAGCCTTTGTTGCTCCAAATCCCAAATAAAGACATTACTGTGGTATTTGTGAAAGCAGGTGTGGTTCAAAATATAAATTTTTATTCGATGATGTATTCTTCACTCAGAATATGATAGCCATTTGGGAAAGCAAAGGATGGAAAAAACTGAAGTCATATTAATAAACCCGAATTTTAATATTAATATGGCAGATTTGCCAAACAGGGTTTGTTATAAATGCCCAAAATGTGAAAGAAATTTTCCTAATATTGGGCCTTTAAAGTGTCATTTTGGAAAAGCCCATCGAGAATCTGAACCATTTGCTTATATAATTGACTCATCTTTGGTTTGTGAAATGTGCAACAAAATTTTTACTCAAAGATGTGACCTTAATGTTCATCGCCGTAGAGTCCATTTAAAGAAAATTCAAACTAATGCGGAAATTGCATATAAATGTGAAGTTTGTGAACAAACATTTGCTTGGAAATCTGCTCTTGAAAATCATTATCATGTACATAAAAATAAGGAATCTTTTACTTGTGATGTTTGTAAAAAATCATTTTTTGAATTAAATGATCTTGAAAAACATTATTTGACACACACTAATGAAAGTCTTTCTGAATCTGAAATATGTTTAAATTCATCAGATAATCATAAGGAGCAGTGTAACCTCAATAATTCAAAATCTAATAAATGTGGAATTTGTCATGAAATGAAGCCTTTTGAATGCGAGATCTGTTTCAAGAGATTCAGTCGTAAAGGTAACCTTAAAACACATTCTTTAATTCATACCAGAGAAAAGCCTTTTAATTGTGAAGTTTGTGACAAATCTTTTAGCTTGCGAGGTAACCTTAAAGCACACTGTAGTATTCACACTAAAGAAAAAAATTTTCAGTGTGATGTGTGTAACAAATGGTTTGCTCGTAAAAGTGTACTAAAGACTCATTATCGAACTCATAGTAAAGAAAAGCCTTATGTCTGTCAAGAATGTAATAAATGTTTTTCACAACTAGGTCATCTTCAGTGCCATTACCGTACTCATACACAAGAAAAACCTTTTCAATGTGATGTTTGTAACAGATGTTTTGGTTTGAAGCATAAGCTAAAAAAACATTTACTTTTACATAATAAATAGACTAATATTTTAATTATAGAATTAATCAAGTTTTTATTGAACATAAAATTGATTGCAATTGAGTTATAACTGTCCTTGGAGGGTTTTTTTCATTTGTATACTTTAAAAAATAATACAAGTAAAGGATCTTGTATATTATTCCTTGATCAGTAAATCGATGAAGAGTTTGAGGAACTCGTGCGAAGATTTTCCAACTTAAAAGTTGTGTTTGAGCATACAAAAGAATGTGGTACTTATACAATAGGATTCAAAATATAAGTTTTGGAAAATATTAAATTATTATTTTTCTAAAATTAGAAAAAGTACATTTTAGATATGTTTGATAAAAGCTTTCTAAATTTTTATATAAAAAATACAAATTCATTACAGATTGTATAATTTAAAATGACATTTATGTATTAATGCCACTGAAACAAAATTGGCACGATGCAAATCACACCATTTTCTACTATCATCTGACTGATTTTTTTTTCTGTGTAAAACACGTTAAAATCTTTTTGTTGTTTTTCAAAGACACGATTCATGTGGTGTCAATTTTACTGCAGTGACACTAATATGTAAATACCATAGATATACACAAATATATCTATATTAAAAATTCTTTTGTTAGTGCTATAAAATTTTTTATAGGTAACTCTGTTGATACAGACAGTTCAAAGACTTTTTCTAAGATGGCCAAATCGTAATTTTTCATGCATATTTTGAAACTTTTTGTTAAGAACATATTTTGCTTCAAAATTTACTATGTGTTTGAAGTCTATATTTTGTTCTTTTGGTTGTATTCAGAGTGCATTTATATTGAACAAATTTTTAGTTACATAACATTTCATAAATGTATATATATATCAAAAATTTTTTCCATTTTTTTAAAATGATTTTTGATTTTGATGTGTGTATTTTTATGTATAACTCACTTGATATTGTTATGTATAAAATATCATGAATTGTCAAATATGTATCATATAAATTTTATCTTTGCTTAAATTGTGTTTTTTAGCTTCTGAGCATGTACTTTCAGTTAATTCTGTTCAGAAAGAAAGAAAAGGAAAATTCTTATAATTTATGCATTTTTCTCAAAAATAAGAATATTTTTTTTTTATGTTTATGATGGCTTTATTCCATTTATATTGAGAGAAAAAGAAATGTATTAAGACTGCAGATATGAAATACAGCATTTATTTTGATGATTTAGTAATCTGCATATTTTAACTTGAAATGTAGGCACTTTTCCATTATATAACCATACCGTCTTCCGTACCAATTGCATTATTATTGAACCTTCTTGGGTCTTGAGGAAGAGAAAATAATGAATCTATGCATGTAAAGATTTCAGTTAACCAATGTATTAGATTTTGTTTCTGACAGCCATTTGTAAAATTCAATAGATGTCAATTTCTTGTATTATAAGCACTGGCATAGCTAGTACTGAGTAGATCCTGGATCAAAATTCTTTTGGAAAATAAATAAAAATGTTCTGTTAATATAACTTATTTAAAAGTGTCAAAATCTTATATATGTTGGGAGCTCCATATCATTGATATGGCAGTAGCTAAGCTTCTGATTATAATTAAATAATTCATATGGATTCAAATGTAACTCAATAAACTGTGTTTTTTTACAAAAAGCTTCCTGTACTAGAACGAACACTAGATGACATTTAGTCTTCAAGTCACCTTTGATTTCAAAGAATTTTGCTTGTTTATCTGGTTCAAGTGATTGATAGGGTTTATCAATTAAGTGATGAGGAGGACACTTGCATTGGCATCCTACCCTTCAAATTTCCTTACCATGATAACATCAAGATTTTGAGCCTCAACAGATTTAATAATATTATATGGTTTTAATCGAATAATAACAGAAAGAGTGGTTGTTCTTGAGAGATGGTCTAAAATACAACTATCACCGAAAGTGAAACTGAGCTAAATTGGCCGAGCATTGCTCCAAGAAGATGAGCTGATTCAAAAAGGAAACACTATGTGTTGTGATTATAATGAAAATTGTTGAAATATACAGAGAGAATTATTAGTGTTTTTGTTGGTAACCATTGTTATGATACTAAAATTTTTATTTAATTTTGAATTCTCATAATACTTCTCTAAAAATTTGGCCATGACTTTCAATCCAGTGAGCTACCCTTGAATTAAATTCTGCATTTAATAATTCATTGAGTGAATCTTGTTTTGGACCCATGAAATACCATATTATACCCCCTTGTAGCATTTTATTGGAATGTAATAAATGTATTTGTGTGGAAAATAAAATTGCCTCTTTACAAATTATTTGCTTAAATTATTATTATTATAATTTATCTATACTATTTAATATTGCTTATATGAAATATGTGTTATATATCAGCTCAATGATATTGCATCATGTAGACTTATAGAAAATTTTGTTGGAAATTTAAACAATTAGTATAAAGCATTTTTGAGGTGTAAAAATGTAAGAAATAGTCTAAAAATTTTTTTAAATTACAATAAAGTACACATATCCATGCTTCCAGAATTTTCTACAACTGTTTTCGGTATTACTTCACTTTATACACATTGATGGCGCCACAAGAATTTTCTGTAAGAGCTAGATTAAAAAAAAAAGGAAATTCTCATATGTAATGCTTTGCAATATTTTGTTACACGAATCATGCCTTTCGTTTTTTTGTAAACTGGGATTCACCTTTTTCACGAATGTAACTGGATGCATCTTTAAAATAAACTGCACCAACCTGTATTAATATGAGACCAATGACATGTATTTGTTTTGTTTTTACTCTCTTAATTGTATGTTGTTTGTGGTACTTGAGTATTAGGCTCAACTAATTTCATCAAATGCTGTGACATACAGCCAATAATGAAACAATCCCTCACATGTTCAAAGTAACCTTGTTTATGAACTACCTTATGTTTTTCTAAGTACATTTTTTGCGAAAAATAATTAAAGTATGGGACTTGTCTTATGAATAGAAACTAGTGGAATATTTGCAAAATTTAAAAATTTGATTTAAATGTTTTAATGTGTGTCACGTGTTAATTTTAATGCTTTTAATAAATGTTGTTTAATGTTTTAATTTAAATGTATAAAATTTAATTTTTTAATCAATTTAAAAACAGGCAAACAGCCACCAGAGCAAGGCAGTTGTTCATATTCATTTATTTAAGCGTTTACTTTTGGGGAAAATAATGAAATTTAAGTAATGAAAAGAAATTTAAATTTAGTTACTTATGCAAATAAACTATGGTGCAAAATCACCGCCAAATTATTGGCCAACGTGCTAATACGTTAGTGCCTTGTTTATTTTGAGAAATCCTACAATCACCATGAAATCTAAATAGCTTCCTTGTTAAAAACAATCTTATAATAATTTTCATTCGAAATCACAAATATTGTCACGAAGGACTTTTTTTTTGTACTCATCAAAATAAATCTGAAACTAAAAAGTGATTTTTCTTTCTTTCCGTAAAAAATAAAATTAGAATTCCAGTTGAGAGAGCCCTTTTTGGCGTTTTGCATTGTATATAAAAAAAAATGATATACCGTATTTACATTTCGTTACATCATATAAATTTGAGAAGCTATAAATTTAATTACTATAGTATAAAAATCTAAAATTATATATATATTAAGCAGTGGCATAACGGATAATATTTGGGCCCCCCTGAAAAGTCAGGTTTTGGGTTCCTAAGTTAGATTTTACAAAAGACCGGTACTTGTGGCAGTCAGGGTTTGGTCTCCTCGCCGTGCGGGGTTATATATTACGCCACTGAAAGTAAAACAGCCAAGTAGCCACTAAAGACCCGCGCTGTAGAAAGACTGTTATGCTCTAAATCTTTCGAAATTCTCACGTTAGTGCAGTGGGAAAGTTTCGAGAGTGAGTTATTCAAAATTCTTATGAGTTTCCAGAATGAACTTTTTCATAAAATTCTTTTTCGGAAACTCATTTTTACAAGAAAAAAAAAATTTGAAAATGAATTGTTATTTTGAAGTATATTCATTTATTTTCTTTTCCATTCAGATAACGAATATGAATCTTACAAACATACGTATACATGTAATGACCATTTAGTGCATTAGAATATCATTTGGGGGAAGAAATTTAATAAAATAATAAGCGGAACATACTCTTTTTTTTAATTTAATTAAAATAGTTCTGAAATATAATGAAGAGCCACTCACCTGGCGATTTAATTAAATTTTATTACAATTTTTCATGGGTACCGTCCGTCCTTAAATCAAAATTCTTAAATTTTATCCTACAGATTAAAAAAAAAGGAAATTCATAATGTAACCCCCTGTTATTTAGACTCTTCCATATTAACAATCTTCAGTGATGGCCAAGTTTCGGAGCTGTAAGGACGTATGAGCAAGCGCTCCGATCCCTTTCAACTCTTTGTCAACTGTTAGTTCTCTAGTTATATATGTAAAATGTGTTTGTTTTGTCTAATAAACGTGTTTTAATAACTAGTGGACTTAGTAAAGAACCCCTTCCCCGTCTGTCCCTTATCATTTGGCGCCCACCACGTCATAATTTGACGCCCAACGTGTAATAGTTGCAGAAAGAAGTTTGGCCATTGCTCGGTATTAATTTTCAGGTTAACAGCACTAATGTTGTTCAACTTATATGGTTTAATTATTCAGTTCTCACCCGTAGAACAGGTAAAGCTTTTATCTTGAATTTTCTTTAAAGTATTATACTTTTAATACTAGTTTCATTATTGCATCGGCAAATTGGATTTAATATCGAATTTATTAGTTAAATTCTTAATTTTAAGTATTGTCTCATTGTTCAGTATTAGAAAACATTTCTGAAACCCCTGTGCAAATTATATAAACTGTTCTCATTGAATTAAAAAAGTCATTTGCTAAACAGTAGTATAATA
>BMAV01012207.1:30000-73961 GCA_019973955.1 Trichonephila inaurata madagascariensis | reverse complement strand
TTGGAAACATTTTATTTGGAATAACTCTTTTATTAACTTTTTAGAAACTTTTAAAAAAAAATGAAAGCCCTTTCGATTCCGCACATTACGAGTGGTCATTCGTAAATATGCGACCGTAAATTTTTTTTTTATTCGGGAAAACGGGAAAAATTTTTTCCCGGGAAAAAGGTCATTTTCTCGAATAATTTTTTAAAAAGAACCCCTGTTCCTCAAAATGCCCCCACCGAAATGATCCCCGATTCCTCGAAAAAGTTAATTTTTTAAAAAATAGACCGGTAATTTTTTTTTTTATAAATTTTTCAAACTTTCCCGGAAAGTGCGGCCTTCGAATCATATTTTTCGATAACTTTGCCCAATGGACCGATTTTAAAAATTTTAAAGAAAAAAAAAGATCTCGTCGTTCCGCACGTAAGAGTCATATTTCTTGAAAACCCTGACCCGTTCTTTTTCTATTGGGGAAAAAACCTAGTTTTGGCCCCCCGGGCCGCGGCCCCTGGAGGAGGGGCCCAAAACAATATATTTTTCTTGATCTCCCGCAGACCTTTCCAATCTGCAAAGTTTTAGAGGGTGGCCCTTTCCGTTTTTTTAATTATGGACGATCAAAATGCGTAGGGGGGAGGCGAAATTTTTAAAGTCCCCACTTTGGAAACACTTTATTTGGAATAACCCCCTTTTTATATTGTTATTTAGAAACTCTTTGAAAAAAGAAAGCCCTTTCGATTGCCACGTTATGAGTGGTCATTGATAAAACGCCCAAAATTTTTTTTTATTCGGGAAAAGGGGGAAAAATTTTTTTTTCCCGGAAAGGTCATTTTCTCGAATAACTTTAAAAAGAACCCCTGCCCCCAAAATGTCCACCAAAAGGTAGAACTCTCATTCCTCGAAAAAGTACTATATTTTTTAGAAAAATCAGGTGTTTTTTTTTATAAATTTTTTAAAGGGTTTCCCGGGAGTGCGGCCTACCAAACACATGTTTTCTCGAAACTTTCGTTCCGGTGCACCGTTTTTTCGAAAAACTCTAAAGAAAAGAAAGACCCGTCGTTCCGCACCCGAAGAGTTCTTTTTTTCGAAAATCCTCGAGCCGTTCTTTTTCAACGGGAAAAACCTATTTTTTGGCCCCCGGGGGCCCGGGGGGGCCCCCCCGGAGGGGGGGCCCAAACAAATATAATTTCGAAAGTACTCGACAGCCCTTTTCCGAATATGTGTTTTTTTCGGGGGGGAATAGCGTGAGTCGGGGCCCCCCCAAAATCGGAGAAAACGCTTGGGGGCCCGGGGGGGCCCCTGACCCAGAGTTTAAAACTCCTAGGGGTTTCCCCCGGACGGGCACCCGTGATATAATTTTCGTGCGGAATTCCCGTAAATACGGGACCCCGTATAAAGGGCCCCCCCCGGTCCAGGGGGTCCCCTTCGAGGCAGGGGCCCGAAAAATATTTTTTCTGATCTACTCGACAAACCTTCCGAATCGGGGTTTCCCGAATGGGCCCCTTTTGTTCTTTAATTATCAGACCCAAAATGCCGTAAAAGGTCAATTTTTCTAAGTCCCAAATTTCGAAACACTTTATTTGGAATAACTCTTTTTTTTAAGTTATTTAGAAACTTTTTGATGGGAAAAAAAGCCCCTCGATTTCGCACATTACGAGTGGTATTTATAAAGATCAACCGTAAATCATTTTAATTGGAAAAATCGTGTTTTGCTCCCCCCGATCCCACGGGCCCCTTCAAAAAGGGACCCGAAACGATACATATTCTTAAAGACTCGACGAGATTTTTCGGAATATGCCCCGTTTGGGGACCCGGGCGCCCGTTCAAGTTGGGGGCAAAAAAAGCAAAAACGAAAAATTTTTAAAAAATTCAAATTCCGATCAAATTTTTAAACTTCGTACGGTGTACGGACACGCGGTCCCACGCACGGAAAAAAAGTTTGGCAGATTATTTCAAACAGGTTATTAAATGTTGGGAAAATTTTGGGTTTTTTTGAAAAATCGTAAAAAAAAAAGTTTCGGCCGTTTTTGTTTTAAAGGGCGTTTTAAAGTGAAGGCACGCTCCGTTCGGGGCCCCCCTACGGATTCCGTCGTCGGAAATGCGGGTGTTGGGAACGATTCGAAACGGTCTATCAAAAATGGGGTCGATTTCGAGTGTTTTTGAAAAATCGGAAAAAAATGGAAAAATGGGTTATTTCGAGAAAAAAATCCCGCGCGGCGGCAAATCAAAAATTTTTCCGACGGTGTGGTTCTCGTGGGCCCCGGTGGGACGGTGAGAAGGGGATGGCTTTTCAAAATGGGGGAAAAACCCGGCAACCCTCCGGGCCCCCTTTTCCGGCTTCCGGTCGTTCCGGTGTACTAACGGTTGCGCGTGCGGGACCCCGGAGGGGATCTCGTTCCGGTGTATTTCGTTCCGGCGCACCGACCCCCCCGGTGTAGGGGCCCGCCGATCGTGTCTCGTTCCGGTTTTCTTCATTTCCCGGGTGTCCGTTAGTCCACCGGAACGCGGTCCACAAAAGTTGGGTCGACGGGGTCCCGCTTGCGCCGTGCCGCCCCGGTCGGAGGAAAGAGGTGCCCCTTTTTTGTCTGGAAACCGTTTTCCCCTAAAAGGGAGCCGTTTGAGACGATGAAATCACTACATCGTAGGCTCGTTCGCTCGTTCAAGCGTTGTACCGGCGGGCCCCCCCTCGGCCCGCGATCGCTCTGGGGGTTGGTCCGCTGGGGGTCTTTCTTCGTTTTCGAAAAGGGCTCCCCCTTCGGTCCCCGGCGGTGCCCCGTACCCCCCTCGTAAAGAATTCACGTCGTCGTCGGCGGCTCCGGTCCTCCCGCTGGGGGATACCCCCAATTTCGGCCCCAGGGGCCCCCCCCTCCTCGGAGGGCCCCGTGGAGCGTTTTTTCATCGTGCTTCCCCGACGGCCGTCCGTCCCCGGCGGGACGGACGGCCGAGGGCGATCCCCCCGCTCGGCGGGATACCACCCATTTAGGCACTCCGCGAACGCCCTTTCCGGGGGGTTCCGTCTCGCGCCTTTTTTCCCTTTGGGCCCCCCTTTCTTTTTTCCGGAAGCGGCAGACGAGTGACGAAAAAGGACCCTCTTCGGGTCGAGACACAAAGGCCAGGGGGCCCGGTTTAATATATAAAGAGGAAGGGAAAAGAGAAGGGAAACCCCCTCGGGGAGTGGAGGACGGTGGATACCGGGTTTGTCCTGCCAGTAGCATATGCTTGTCTCAAAGATTAAATGCACGCCGTACATGCCCGAAATATAAGGGGAAACCGCAAATGGTCATTAAATCAGTCACGGTTCTTTGGGATCGTGACGCTTTTTGGAAAACTGGGCAATTCTAGGCAATACATGCAGCCGAGCCCCGACCCCTCCGGGGCGAAAGACGTTTTTATTAGATTCTTCCCAGGCCAGCGATGGCCGCGGACGTGACGAAGCTGAGCGGCCCGTCGCACGGGCTCGACCCGGCGACGCATCCTTCTGTCTGCCATAAACTGTCGACGGTAGGTGATGCGCCTACCGTGGCCCCACTGACGGGGAATCGGGTTCGATTCGGAGGGAGCCGAGAAACGGCTACCCTCAAAGGGAAGGCACGGGCCCGAAAATTACCCAATCCCGGCTGGGGGAGGTGTGACGAAAATAACGACGGGGACCTACGAGACCCGTCGCGGAATGAGTAGCTCTAAACCTCTAACGAGGACCTACTGGGGGGCAAGACTAATGCCAGCCGCTGCGGTTTTTTAGCTCCAGTGGCGTATCAAAATTTTGCATTTAAAAAAGCTCGTAGTTGGATGTCTGCTCTGGACGTAGGGGCCGCTCGCGCGGTCCCCATGCGCACCGGCATTCTGCTCGCCACTCGGGGTCGGTTTTCACCGGTGGGCCCCCGGTGGTCGGCGGTTATCGCTTTGAAAAAATTAGAGTGTTTTGGGGGTCCCACTCGAATATAATGCACGGTACGATGGAACTGACTTGGGATCGGGTCCCGGGGACGACGGAACCGAGGTGATGATTAATAGGAGCAGACGGGGCATTCGTATTCCGACGCTAGAGGGGGAAAGACCGTCGGAAGACGACCCACTGCAAAGATTTCCCAAAGAATGTTTCCCTTAAACCCAAAGAACGAAAGTCAGAGGCTAAAAGAAGATTAGATACCTTTGTAGTTCTGACCAAACGATCCAGCCGCGATCCGGCTGCGGCCGGTTGTGACGCCCCGGGCAGCTCGCCCGGGGAAACCTGAGTTCAGGCTCCGGGAAATGGTTCAAAGCTGAAATTTAAAGGAATTGACGGGGGGGCACTCCCAGGAGTGGAGTACGGCTTAATTCGACTCAACACGGGAAAACCCCCCCGGGCCCCGGACGTTTTAGGACGAATTACAAATTGATAGCTTTTTGGGGGAATATGTGGATGGTGGTGCATGGCCGCAGTTGGTTCGGGGGGTGACCGCTGGTTGATTCCGATAAACGACGAGTTTCCCCGTTGGCTAAATACGACTCTCCCCGTTCGATGGGGGTTGCAAGTCTTCTTAGAAGGACCGGGGGCTTCAAGCCGTAAAAGAATTGGGGTCTTGTGCCCTAAGATGTCCGGGGCCGTGCGCTACATAGAGCGGCACCCCGAGGTTTCCTTGGCCTTGGGTTGGGGAAAATTTCAGTCCCTCTCAGTGCGGGGGATGGGGTTGAAATTTCCCCCTCCAACGAGGAATTCCCAGTGGCGGGGGTCATTAACTCGTGCCGACAAAGTCACTCCCCTTTGTACACACCGCCCGCGCTGTCCCCGATTGAACGGGGGGGGTTTCACCCTTATCCGTGGCCTTTTGGGGGTCGGGGTGGACTAGGGGGGAATTTCCCCGAACGCCCTTTGGGAGGGGGGAAAAAGTTAAAAAGGTTTCCGTAGGTGAACCTGTGGAAGGATCTTTTGAATAAAAATGAAGTTTAAAAAAATTAAAAATTTTAAATCGAACGCAAGGGGGGGTGCCTTGACCCGGCCCCGTAGGGCAGGAGGGGATTTTTTGAGGAGGCACGGAAGAGACGCCCGTCGCGCACCCCCCCGACCTTCTTAATATTGAAACGATAAGCCCCGTGCGGGGGTGTTAAATTGTCGCATCGGACAGCTCCGAGCAGTGGATCACTGGGCTCGCGGGTCGTGAAGAACGCAGCCAGCTGCGGATTTGGTGTAAATTTGCAGAACACCAGATCACTGATTATTCGAACGCACACGGCTCCTTCCTTGGGGGTGGAGTCGCCGTCCGGGGTCGCATCCAACCTAGGGACCGACGATTCCCGTGACGGCCTTTCGGGTCCCGGTACCCGTGGGTCGAGAAGAGGCGGAGTGTCCGCCCCAGTGGTGGACGGCGAAGAGAAAAGCGACCTCGGATCAGACGAGAGAACCCGCTGAACTTAAGCATATCAGTAAGCGGGGGAAAAAAAACACAGTGATTGTGGCGGCGGGGCAAAGGGGGGAAGAGCCCAGCGCCGAACCCCCGCGTCGCGAAAAATGGGGCCCCTTGGCGTATGGGGCGTCGCGCCCGAACCGGGGGCAGGCAAGTCCCCTCGAGGGGCCTTTTGCCGTGGGGGGCAAGACCCGTGCCCTCCGCGCCCCGGATGGGAAGGACGACTCCGGGGGTCGGGTTCCCGGGGATTGCCCCAAGAGGGGAGGAGCCCCCCCAACAAAACGACCGCGAGACCGTAAAACAAGTACCGTGGGGGAAAGTTGAAAAGAATTTTGAAGAGGGGTTCAAAAAAAGGAAATTTCGGGGGGAAACGGGGGGGCCTCAAGTCCTCGACTGGGGGGGTTTCGTGGTGCCGCCGACGCATTTCCGCTCCGGAGGGGGGAATGGGCCGGCGGAGGCGACCCCGGTCGGGGGGCGTATCCGGGGGTCCTTTTGGGTACCCCCGATTTCCCCCTTTTCGATGGAAACCCTCCCGCGTTCGAGGGGGAAGCGTCCCCCGGGGGCGTCGGTTCCGTCTCGGGCCGGTCGTGGGCGTGGACGCGCCATTTTTAGGGGTGGCTGGCGGTTCCGTGTGCGGCTCCCGGGTTTTCCGGGCGTCTCTCGATGCTTTCCCGGGGCTCGCCCCGCGACGAGTAGGTCGGTCCCCACCCGACCCGTCTTGAAACACGGACCAGAGTCTTACTGGGGGGAGTCAAGGGGAAATAACCCCAACGGCGTAGCGAAAGGAAGATCGCGACCCCCCTTGGCTTTATAGTCGACGGGCGCAGCGACCCCTTTTCTAGCCCAAAGGAGGAAGGAGCGGGGGCACCTGGTAGGACCCGATAGGTGGTGAACTTTTTTCTCGGGGCAAACGAAGGCCAGGAAACTGGGCTAGGGTCGAAGCGGTTCTGACGTGCAAATCGATCGCCAGACCCAGTATAGGGGCGAAGACCAATCGAACCACCTGGTAGCTTTCCCTCGAAATTTTCCCCTCAGGATAGCTGTCGCTCATTTATGGCCAGTCTCGTTCCCGTAGAGAATGATTAGAGGCTTCGGGGACCCCCGTGCACTCGACCTTTCTCAAACTACGAAGGGACGTGAAATCGGTTCTCTCCCGATCGGAAAACCGAAGTGCGGATGGGATGACGTGTGGGCCTTTTTTGGGAAAAGCAGAACTGGCGCTGCGGGATGAACCGAACCCCGGGCTAAGGCGCCCTATGCGGGACGCTCAGAGCCCCCATAAAGGTGTCGGTTGCAGGAAAAAAGGGGACGGTGGCCACAAAGTCGGCCCCCCCGGGGGTGTGTAACAACTCACCTGCCTAAAAACCCGGTCCTGAAAAGGGATGGCGCTCCAGCGTGTACCCCCCCGGCCCGGTGCCCTAATTCAGTTTTTGGGGGTCACCAGTAGGAGGGTCGCGTCGGTGGGCGTAGAAGGTCACGGGGGAGTCGGACGGGAGCCCCCGGGGGGGAGATCTTGGTGGTAGTAGCAAATTTTCCCAGTGAGCCTGGAAGACTGAAGCACGGAAAAGGGTTTTTCTGTGAACAGCAGTTGAACATGGGGGGGTCGGTCCGGGGGTCTTACGCCAATGCGTATATTTAAATCTTTCATTAAATTGGGGCGAAAGATAAAGACCGAAGGGAAAAGGGTTAATATTCCTTTACCCGGACACGGAGATCTCGGCCTCGGGTCGTGTGCGGAACCACCGAACTCGGCGACGTCGTCGGAGGACCCGGAAAGGTTGACTTTTCTTCGTAAGACGGCTTTCCCCGAATCTCGCCCGGGGGGAAAAAAAGGAGTGCCGTCGAAGAGCACGGTCGCGCCCCCCTGTCCGGTGCGCCTCCGCCCCCCTTGAAAAAGAGGGGGTGTTTTTTCGCCGGCCCGTACCCATATCGCAGCAGGTCCCCAAGGTGAACACCTCTAGTCTCTAGAACAATGAAAGGAAAGGGAAGTGGCAAGTTGACCCCTAACCTCGGAAAAAAAGGTTGGCTTTTGTGTCTCGGTCTCGGGACTTCCAAATTATTTCTGAAGCTCCTATCGTGAGGGGGACGGTCCTCGAATCGGACTCCGTATCAGGGGGGGTGGAGGTGGAAGGTCCTTCTCCCTTCTAGGAGGGTTCGGGGGCCCGGAGGACGAGCATGGCGAAAAGCGGCACGGCCCCGGGGGAACCGACTGTCTAATTAAAACAAAGCATTGCGACGGCCGGAGAGCGGTTTTGACGCAATGTGATTTCGCCCAGTGCTCTGAATGTCAAAGTGAAAAATTCACCAAGCGCGGGTAAACGGGGGGAATAACTATGATTTTCTTAAGGTAGCCAAACGCCTCGTCATCTAATTAGTGACGCGCATGAATGGATTAACGAGTTTCCCACGTCCCTATCTACTACCGGAAACCGCAGCCAAGGGAACGGATTTGGGGGAAAAATTCATCGGGGAAAAGAAGACCCTTTCGAGCTTGACTCTAGTCTGACTTTGTTCTAAGGCATTATTGGGGTCTGGTGGGAACTCCCCCCGGGGGAGGAGAGGGAAATACCACTACTTTGATCCCCGGGACTCATTCGGTGATGTTCAAATTTTTTCCAAGTGAAAAAATTTTTTTTCAATCTTTTTGAAGCGTCCCCTAATTGGGGCGATGCGGGGAACCCCAGCAGTGTCAGGCGGCGGTTTGTCTGGGGCGGAACATCGTAAATGGCCCAGGTGTCCAAGGCCCGCCGGGCCGGGACAAAACCTCGAGAAAAGGGGGGCAAAAGCCGGCTTGCTCCTTCTTCACGGAAAGGGGGACCTGGAAACAGGGGCCCACGCCCCCTTTTTTTCGCTGTGAGAGTCTCAGGGGAGAGGTGTGGAAAAGTTACCGGGGGGGATAACTGGCTTTGGCGGCCAAGCGTTCATAGCGACTCGCTTATTGTTTCTTCGATGTCGGTTTTATCATTGGAAGCGAATTCGCAAAGCGTTGGATTGTTCCCCCACTAACAGGGAACGTGAGCTGGGTTTAAGTCGTGAGACAGGTTAGACCCTCAGAAGACGGGTCGTCGCTACGGTCAAACTTGCCCAGTACGAGGGAACCGTAGGTTGGGACATTTGGTACTGCGCCGGTGGTGCCGCGGTGCGAAGCTACCATCCGGTAGGAGAACGGCTAAACCCCTCCCCGGAAGCCTCCCCTGATGGTGGGATAATCTATTGTCCCCTCGCTTCGAAGGGTTTTTCGATGGGGTCCGATGGGGTTTTTCTTCCCCTGTTTAAGGGGACCCCGGGTCCGACGGAAACCCCATTCTACTCCGAGATTTAAAGGGCTCCCCCAAACTCGGGGGCCCTCCCAAAACCTGCCTCCGGGCGGGTGTGGGTGTGGGGCGCAGATCGTGCAGACGACGTTCCATCTGGAGGGGGTGTCGTAGTAGCGAGACCCCCCAGTGCGATCTACTGAGACTCCCTCCGTCCGGAGACTCGGGGGGCCCCCGGGCCTCCCCGGAGGTGGAAACGGCGGACCGATGTTCTTCGGGGGTCGGTCCGCTGGCGGCGGGGGGGTGCCTGACCGGCGGGAAGGAAGGGTCCGCAGGTTCGGGGCCCAGGTCCCGGGGGGGCGGGGGTCGACCGGGGCTCCCACGGGATGAGGAGGCGAGGTCCGGACCGAGCGACGGGCCGGGAGGGGCCAAGCGACGGTCGGGGCGAGCCGAGGGCGACGGTCGGGACGAGGGCCGACGGACCGAGGGGGGACGGTCCGGGTCGGACTTGGTCGCAGTTGGTCGACCGAGATTTTATTGGACCGACGGAGATCGGACCGGAGGCGTCGGCCCGGGGGCGGAGTCGACCTGGCCCGCGGCATGGGGAGTGCGAGGTCCCGGGCCGAGGGGGACGGTCGGGACGAGGCCGGGCGAGGGGTTGGGGCGGGTGGGGTTGGACCGAGGAGGATTGGGGGCGAGCGGGTTGGACCGGGGGAATTGGACTCGGTCGATGGGGGGTTGGGCTCGACCGAGCTTTTATTGGACCGACGGAAAATGGGCCGAAAGGGGTCGGCCCGGGTGGGCGGGAATGACCCCCGCACTCCGCCGGGGTGGGGGGGCGAGTTCCGGGCCGGGGGGCGGTCCTGGATGAGGACTTGGATGGGCGAGTTGGGGTGGCCACGGGTTTGGGACCTTGGTGCGAGAAGTGGACATTGGATCGACGGGAAGATTGGACCGATAGACAGCGGTACGAGTTGGACGGGAGGCGATCGTGGGACTTTGGGGAGAAGGGGAAGAATTGGGCTGCGGGGTTTGGGCCCGGGCCGTGGGGCCTTGATACGGAAAAGGGCGACTTGGGGATAAGAAGTGGACCGAGAGGACTTGGAGAATTGGACCGAGGAGAAGATTGGACCGACGGGAATTGGGACCGCAGACCGTGGGGCCTTGGTACGAAGTGGACCGCTTGGGGTTGGGACTTGGAATGGAACTGGACCGACGAGAAGAATGGATCGACGGGAAGATTGGACCGAGAGACGGCGGTACGAGTTGGACGGGGGCCTTTGCGGAATGGGGACCTCGAAGGAAGTGGGCTCTAGGGGAAAACGAATGGACTCCCATGAAGACGACGAGTGGACCGAGAGGCTGCGGTACGAGTTGGACGGGAGGGAACCGTGGTGGCTTTGACGGACCATTGGACCGACGGGAATTGGAACCGGAGACCGTGGGACTTTACCGAGATGAGAGCGAGTTGAAGTTGGATAGAGTTGGAATTGGATCGACGGGAAGATTGGAACTCGGGAGGATCGGACCCGGACCGGGGGGGGATTGGACGGGTTTGGGGTTTGGACCGGATGGGGGGTATATTAATACTCGCCGGCGTTTGGGGCCGGGGGTATTGGCTTAATTTTTTCTCGTTCCCGGGGTACTGACTTATAGATTCGGTAGGCGGGGGGCGCCGTCGGACGGGAACCTGTCGGGTACGAGTTGGACGGGAGGCGACCGTTGTACTTTCACGGATGAGGGTGGGCCGTCGGGATCGAGATGTGAAGTCTGGGGGGGATACGGCCAATACTCGTCGGCAGTTTTGGGTGTATACCCCCTTTTTTTTTTTATTTTCTCGTTCCGGTGTACTGACTTATGGATTCGGTCTGGGTGGGGGTGCCGTCGGACGACGGGGAAACCCGGGCGGGGACAGTCGTACGGGACTTTGACGGGGCAGGTCGGGATCGAGAGGTGCCGTTGGGGGCAGTGTACGGCCAATACCGTCGGCGAGTCATGGCTGTAAAATGCCCCCCCTTTTTTTATTTTCGTTCCGGTGTACTTCCGGTGTGGTCGAACGGTCGTTTCCGAGTATCGTTTTCTTTTTTTGGGTCCGACTCGCGGTGGCACGGACCCTACCTCACTTCAATTTTAAAAAGTAAGTTTTAAGATTTTTTTTTACGCCTAATTAAAAAATTTTATAAGATTTACTGTTCGATCGATCGAATTTATATGTGACCCCGGGGGCTTCCCCCCGCCAGGCGTAGGGTTCTTTTTTTTTTTACGGAACTTTTTGCCGCCGTAACTTTTCCCGCGGTGAACTACAATTTTTTTAAAGAAAGGGCCCCTCGCGGGGTGCACGCGGGGTATTTTATTTAAAAATTCCCCAGGGGGTTCTTTTTTTTTTGGACGGAAATGCTAATTTTCGGTTTTTCTGATTTTTTCCTCCCGAAAGCAAAAAACGTGGAATGAATATATTCCAGTACTGGGGAAAAACCTTTTGAATGGGTATTTTATTTAATTTTTTTCTCTAAAATAGGGGATTTACAGATTTTAAAAGTGATTATGGGAAAAGGGCCTAACGTGGCCCCCCCTTTGGGGCCCGTTCAGAATGAGGACTCGAAAAAAAAATCCCGGACCACGCGGGGGTATCCGTTTCGAAAATCGCTCGGGAAAAATTTTCGAGGGGGGGTATTTTAAAGTTTTCTGCCAAGAACTCGCCACCGCTAGGGGTCGGGGGATCTTTCTCTTCCCGGGAAATTTATCCTCTGTACTTTTTCCCTACGGAGTTAAAAATACAATTTTTTTAAAAAAAACCCATCTCGGGGGGCACGTTTTGTATATTTTATTTAATAATCCTCCCAAACGGTTCTTTTTTTTTAAATGTTTTGTTTTCGCGTTTTTTTTATTTTTTTTCTTAAAAGACAAGTTCTCGGAACGAATATATTCTGAAAAACCCCCGGAAAGACCCTTTCCGATGGGTATTCGTTCGATTCTATCTATGAAATAAATGGGGAAAAATGAATTTTTAAAAAAACGAGAAAAAAAATTATTCGAACTCTTCTTTTCTTAAAACGAAGGGGACTCCCACATTTCCCAAAGTACTCTCGGAACCTTTCGAACGAGGTGTATTTTGAATTTTTTCCATAAAAAACAAAGCGTTTAAAAAAAAAAAGTTATTTTGAAAGGGCCCCCAACGTGGCCCCCTTTTTCCAATGTCCCAAAAATGAGGACTGAAAAAAGAGCACGCCAGGGCCTATCAGGGATACCTTTGAAGAATCGCCCGTAAGTTGGCGCGGTGTGGAATTTTAAAATTTTGTGCCAAAACTCGCCACCGCTAGGTGTCAGGGTAGTCTTTTTTTTAAGAACTTTTTCGTGCTATAACTTTTTCTCCCAGGACTTAAAAATACAATTTTTTTAAAAAGCCCACCGGGGCCACCAGTATATTTTTATTTAATGATCCTCAGAGCGGGTTTTTTTTATTAGTCAATATTGCGTTTTCGGTTTTTCTTAATCGCTTTCTCCCGGAAAACAGGATCGCGAACGGGGGCTCGGAAGAAAGAGCACGCCGAGACCTACGCGGGGGTATCTACTTCGAAGAATCGGTCGGTAAGTTGGGGCGCTGTGGGTTTCCCAAATCGGACACATCTCACTCGTAGCTCTCCTCCGCCAGGTGTCAGGCGGGATCTTTTTTCGGGAAATTTTATCCTACCGTAACTTTTTGTAAATCGACTTAAAAATACAATTTTTTTTTTAAAAAGAAGCCCCTCTCGGGGGGCGTTGTTTTTTTTTATTCCTCCGAGCGGGTTTTTTTTTATGCCCAAATCTTAATCTTTGGTTTTTCGTTTCTCTCGTCCCGTTCGAAACGGTCGCTTAAAAAAATATATATTCTTAAATACCGAAGAGACCTTTCTTTATTTACTTAATATTAAAATATACCTCCGTCCGAGGGTTTTGGGGAAAAAAGGAATCCGTAGGAAGGGCGTGCCGCCCCTTTGATCGAGCCTAAAAAAGCGATGCTCTCCGGACCGAGATGAGTCAGGTATTTTTTGTGTCCCTCCTACCCAAAACAGTGGTCCGTTTCCGAGTGTCGACGGGGAAAAGTCGCACGCACCACTTTTAGATATCCCAACCCGGGAGGCGAAATTTTTCAAAGTCCCCCCTTTGGGAAAAACTTTTTTGGGAAAAACTCCCATATTAAGTTATTTAGAAACCTTTGAAGACATTGAAAGCCCTTTCGATTACGCCCTTATGATGGTCATTTATAAAAATCCGACCGTAAAATTTTTTTATTCGGGGAAACGCGATTTTTTCCCGGAAAAGCTCATTTTTCGAATAACTTTTGAAAAAACACTGTTCCTCCAAAAACCCACCGAAAGGGTCTCTCGATTCCTAAAATGACGTGACTTTTTCGGGAAAAAAACAGGGAATTTTTTTTTTTTGAATTTTCTAAACGAATCCCAACTTGGGAAAAACTTTATTTGGAATAACTTTTGTGTTTATTCACTTATTCAGAAAAAACTTTCAAGAAAACGAAAGCTCTATTTAAAAGCGCACGTTACGAGTCGTCACTTTAAAAAATCCGTCGACAATTTATTTTTTATAAAGGAAAAAGTTGAAAATCTTTCCTCGGAAAAACTCATTTTTCTCTAATAACTTTTTAAAAAACGCCGTTCCTCGAAAAAAATTTCCCCAATAAAAGGGAGATTTTCGATTCCTCGCAAAAGTACGTAAAGTTTTTTGAAAAAAACAGGTAAAATTATTTTTTTCGAATTTTCGAAGGTTCGGGTTTTACCTTGAGAATTCTGTTTTTTAATAACTTTCGTTCCGATGGACCGATTTTTTGAAAAATTTTAAAAAGAAAGATTTTTTGTTCCGCACCCCAAAGCTTTTTTTTGAAAATCCGTCGAGCCGTTCTTTTTATTCGGGGGCACCTGTTTTTGGGGGGCCCCTTGGGCCCCGGCCCCCCCGGAGGAGGGGGGAACGAATATTTTCGTGATCTACTCGACGAGACCTTTTTCCAATCGAAAATTTTGACGTGGCCCTTTTCCCTTCTTTAATTATGGACGATCCAAAATGCCGAAAGAGGGAAATTTTGTCAAATCCCACTTTGGAAACACTTTATTTGGAATCTCGTGTTTATTAACTTATTTAGAAACCCTTTGGGAAAAAAAAGCCCTTTTGTTGCACATTACGGGGTCACTTGAAAAATCCGACCGTAAATTATTTTTATTCGGGAAAAAGGGAAAAATTTTTTTCCCCGGGAAAAACTCATTTTTCCTCTAATAACTTTTGAAAAAACGATCCCTTTCTCCAAAATGCCCACCAAAAGGTAGATTCTCGATTTCGCAAAAAATACATAAAGTTTTTTGAAAAAAACAGGTGTTATTTTTTTCGAATTTTTGAAGGTTCCCGGGGGTTTTACCTTGGGAAATTCGGTTTTTGAATAACTTTCGTTCTAATGGACTGTTTTTGAACACTTTATAGAAAAAAAAGATCTTTTGTTCCGCACCCCAAAGAGTCTTCTTTTTTGAAAATCTCGACCGTTTTTTTTATTCGGGGAAACCTGTTTTGGGGGGGGGGCGGCCCCTGGAGGGGGGGCCCCAACGAATTTTTTCTTACTGACGAGACCTTTTCCGAATCTGTAAAGTTTTTTGGCGTGGCCCCTTTTCCCAAGCTCCCAAAACCCTCCTTTTTTTTTTGGGCCCCACTTTGGGAAAAACTTTATTTGGAATAATCGGGTCGATATTAACTTATTTAGAAACTCTTTAAAGAAAATAAGCCCCCTTGAATGCGCACATTACGAGTTGTCATTTGTGAAAACCGACCGTAAATTATTTTTTATTGGGAAACGGGAAAAAATTTTCCCGGAAAAGCTATTTTTTCGAATAACTTTCGAAAAAAACAAAACCGCTCCTCGAAAAAAGTCCCACCGAAAAGGGGATCTCTCGATTCCTCGCAAAAGTAGTAAAATTTTTTGAAAATACAGGTAAGTTATTTTTTCGAATTTCAAAGGGCGGGGTTTGACCTTGAGAATTCGTGTTTTTTAATAACTTTTTTCTAATGGACCGTTTTTTGAAAAAATCTAAAGAAAAAGAAAGATCTTCGTTCCCCACCCGAAGAGTCCTCTCTTTTTGAAAATCCGTCGAGCCGTTCTTTTTTTTTTCGGGAAAAAACCTGTGTTTGGGCCCCGGGGCCCCGGGGCCCCCCCCGATGGGGGGGCCCGAAAATATATATTGAAAAAATTCGCGGACCTTTCCGAATATGTGCTTTGCGTGAGGGTGGGCCCCGTGGAGCAGTCGGGGACCCCGAAAAATAAAAAAAAAAATTCAGGGGGCCGCAGGGCCCCCTTTTGACCAGACCCGCGAACCGGCGGGTGTCTCGACGCGACGGCCGCGTCCCGGGATCGTTTTTTGTGGGAAAACCCGAAAACGACGGGTTCCGAGGGTCCCTCGCCGAAGGGGGCCCCGTTCCCGGCCCCCCGAGAGGGGCCCGAAACTGTACGTTTTCGTGACGTACTCGACGAGACCTTTCGAATACGCGTCTCTCGCGGATCGTCTCGGTTGCGGCGGCGCGCGGTTTCGCGAAACCGGGTTTTCCCCCGGGGGCCCCTGGGTCCCGGACGGAGATTTCGATGTTTTCGGAATCCCCCCGACGAGACCTTTTCCCAAAATGTAAAGTTTTCGCGGATGGCCCCCGGTTCCCGTTTTTTCGGAAAACAACGATTTTTCAGGTGGTGGTCGTGGGGGTTCCCCTTTTTCCTGTATCTCGAAATGGCGGACGGGGCGTACTTGTGTCGTTGCCGAACAGTACGGATGGAGCGGAAGATGAACGACGGTGTACAGGTATCGGGCGTACTCTCCGTCGTCTCCGACTCGGATTTCGCATTTTTTGGCTTTTAGGTTTCCGGACTTTGAAAAAATACCCGAATTTTTTTTTCGTTCCTTCTCGCCGAAACTCCCTTTAAAAATTCCCGACGGAAACGGACGAAAATCGGACGATTCGAAGAAAACCAAAGGGCTCCCCCCGACGACGACGGCTCTCTTTTAAAAATCGTTTCTAAAAATCGGGCGAAATTTTCCATTTTTTTCCCCCCCAAAACACTTTTTTTTTCGAATCGCTCGTGAAATAACGGGGCCCCTTTCCCCCAAATGAACACCCGAAGGTAATTTTCGATTCCTCCAAAAGTACGTAAAGTTTTTAAAATAGACCGGTAATTTATTTTTATGAATTTTTTTAAAGGTTCGGGAAAGCGTACGAAGGAGGCGAAATTTTGTCAAAGTCCCCCCTTTTTAAACACTTTATTTGGGAAAAATTCTGTGTTTATTAACTTATTTAGAAACTCTTTGAAGAAAAAGAAACCCCCTTTTGATTCCGCACGTTAAGTGGTCATTCGTAAAAAAACCGACAGTAAATTATTTTTTTTGGGAAAACGGGAAAATTTTTCCCGGAAAAACTCATTTTTCTTCTTTCAAAGAACACACTGTTCCTCAAAATGTCCCCCGAAAAGGGAGATCTCTCGATTCCTCGCAAAAATACATAAAGTTTTAGAAAAATACGGTAAGTTTTTTTTTTCGAATTTTCGAAGGTTCCGGGGGTTTTACCTTGAGAATTTTGTTTTGAATAACTTTCGTTCTAATGGGCCGATCGACAAAAAATTTAAAGAAAAAAAAGACCGTCGTTCCGCCCCCGGGGAGTCCCACTTTTGAAAAACCGTCGAGCCGTTCTTTTATTCGGGAAAAAACGTTTTTGGCCCCACGGGGGCGGCCCCTGGAGGAGGGGCCCAAACGAATATATTTTCGTGATCTACTCGACGAGACCTTTCAGAATCTGCAAAGGGGTTGAGCGGCCCTTTCCGTTCTTTAATTTAAAAGATCCAAAATGCGTACGAAGGGAAATTTTGTCAAAAATCCCCACTTTGGGGCCTTTAGGAATAACTTCTGTTTTTTTATTTAGAAACTCTTTGGAAAATGAAAACCCTTTCGATTCCGCAGATTTATGGTCGTTCGTAAAAAAAGACAGTAAATTATTTTTATTCGGGGAAAAAGGGAAAATTTTTCCCGAAAAGTCATTTTCCTCTAATAACTTTTGAAAAAACGATCCTTTCTCCCAAAATTCCCCCCAAAGGTAGATTTTTCGATTCCTCGCAAAAATGAGACTTTTTAGAAAAAAAATAGGTAACTTATTTTTTTTGAATTTTCGAACGTTCGGAAGTGCGGCCTTCGGAATCATATTTTTCTCGAACTTTGCCCCAATAGACCGATTCACGAAACTCTAAAGAAAAAAAAAGATCTCGTCGTTCCGCACCCGAAAGTCCTCTTTTGAAAATCCGTCGAGGGGTTCTTTTTTTTTCGGGAAAAAAACCAGTGTTTTGGGCCCCTCGGGCCGCGGGGGCCCCTACCGGGGGGCAATGTATATTCGAAAGTACTGACGAGACCTTTCCGAATATTTCTTCGCGTGGGGGGGGCCCCGTAGCGAGCATCGAGGGGGCCCCGAAAAATAAAAAAAAATTCAGGGGCCCCGCGGGGCCCTTTCGACCGAGACCCCAGCGAACCGAGCGGGGTTCGCGCGACGGGCCGCGCCCCGGGGATCGTTTTCGTGCGGAAACCTTCGAAAAAGCGGGTTACAGGGGCCCTCCCGGGGGGGGCCTTCGTTCCCCGGGCCCCCTTTGGACGGGGGGCCCCAAACTACTTTCGTGACGTATCGACGAGACCTTTTCCGGGGAAAACGTGTTCTCTCGCGGATCGTCTCGGCGGTTCGCGCGGACCGGGGGTTTCGCGAAACCCGGGTTTCGCCCCCGGGGCCCCCCGGGGCCCGGACGGAGATTTCAGTTTTCGGTCCCCGCGGGCCTTTCCCAAAATTGCCCCGGATGGGCCCCGCGGTTCCCGATTTTTTCGGAAAAAACGATTTTTTCCGGTGGTGGTCGATCAGGGGGTTCCCTTTTTCCGTATCTCGAAATGGTCGGACGGGGCGTACTTGTAGTCGTTGCCAAACGGAGGATGGAGCGGAAGATGAAGGGCGGTGTACAGGGATCGAATGACGTCCTTCCGTCGTCTCCGACTGGTTTCGCATTTCTTAGGCTTTTTAGGTTTCCGGACTTTGAAAAAATACCCGAATTTTTTTTTGTTCCTTCTCGCCCAATTCCCTTTAAAAATTCCCACGACGGAAACGGACGAAAACGGACGATTCGAAAAAAAGGGCTCCCCCCGACGACGACGGGTCTCTTTTTTAAAAAACGTTTCTAAAAATCGGACAAATTTTTTATTTTTTTCCCCAAAACATTTTTTTTTCCGAAACGCTCGTGAAATAACGGGCCTTCTCCCAAGTGTAACCCCGAAGGTAGATCTCTCGATTCCCCGCAAAAGTACGTAAAAATTTTAAAAAAAAGACCGGTAATTTTTTTTTTTTTGAATTTTTAAAAAGGGTTCCCGGGAAAGCGTACGAAGGAGGCGAAATTTTTTCAAAGTCCCCACTTTTTAAACACTTTATTTGGGAAAAACCCCTTTTTTTATTAAGTTATTTAGAAACTCTTTTAAGAAAAAGAAAGCCCCTTTTGATTACGCACATTATGAGGGGCATTTATAAAAATCCGACCGTAAATTATTTTTTATTCGGGAAAAAGGGATTTTTTTTTTCCCCGGAAAAACTATTTTTTTTCGAATAACTTTTGAAAGAACACACTGTTCCCCAAAATGTCCCACCGAAAAGGGAGATCTCTCGATTCCTCGCAAAAATACTAAAAATTTTTTGAAAATACAGGTAAGTTATTTTTTACAATTTTGAAGGTTCGGGGGTTTGACCTTGAAATTCGTGTTTTTTAATAACTTTCGTTCTAATGGACGATTTTCGAACACTTTAAAGAAAAAGAAAGATCTTGTCGTTCCGATGAGAGTCCTGTTTTCGAAAATCCGTCGAGCCCTTTTTTATTCGGGAAAAACCAGGTTTGGGGGGCCCCCCCGGGCCCCGGCCCCCGGAGGAGGACCCAAAAGAATATATTTTCGTGATCTACTCGACGAGACCTTTCGAATCTGTAAGTTTTAGAGCGTGGCCCTTTTCCCTTCTTTTAAATTATGGACGATCCAAAATGCGTACGAGGGAGGCGAAATTTTGTCAAAGTCCCCACTTTGGAAACACTTTATTTGGAATAACTCTCGTGTTTATTAACTTATTTAGAAACTCTTTGAAGAAAATGAAAGCCCTTTTGATTCCGCACATTACGAGTGGTCATTTGTGAAAATCCGACCGTAAATTATTTTTTTATTCGGGAAAAAGGGAAAAATTTTTTCCCGGAAAAGCTCATTTTTTTCGAATAACTTTTGAAAGAACACACTGTTCCTCCAAAATGTCCCACCGAAAGGTAGACCTCTCGATTCCTCGCAAAAGTACGTATAGTTTTTAAAAATTGACCGGTAATTTATTTTTTTATGAATTTTCGAACGTTCCGGAAGTGCGGCCTTCGGAATCATATTTTTTCTCGATAACTTTCGTTCTAATGGACCGATTTACGAAAACTCTAAAGAAAAAGAAAGATCTCGTCGTTCCGCACCCGAAGAGTCCTCTCTTTTGAAAATCCGTCGAGCCGTTCTTTTTTTATTCGGGAAAAACCTAGTTTTTGGGCCCCCCCCTTGGCCGCGGGCCCCCCTAGGGGAGGGGGCCAAACGAATATAGATTCCGAAAGTACTCGACGAGACCTTTCCGAATATGTGCTTTTTGTGAGGGTGGCCCCCATAGCGAGTGAATGAAGGGACCCCCAAAATCGAAGGAAAACTGATTGGAAGGGCCGCAGCGGGGCCCCCTTTCGGGCCAGGACTTGGAAACTCCAACAGTCGTCGCCACTCGACCGGTCGTATCCGCGATATGAGTTTCGTGCGGAAACTCCCGTAAACACGGGCCCCGTATAAAAGGGCCCCTACGGGGTCCCCCTTAGAGACAGGGGACCGAACGAATATATTTTCGTGATCTACTCGACGAGACCTTTCCGAATATGTAAAGATTTTGAACGTGGCCCTTTCGGTTCGTGAGTTATCGACGATCAAAGATTCCTGCAACCTTGAACGTGTCTAAACATGCCCAAAAGTGTTTTTAACGTAAAAACATGTTTGAACATGCCCGAAACGAAACAATCGAAACACTTTTTTTGGAATAACTCCGGTTCTTATTTACCTATTTTAAAAATTCTTGTACCGGAAGAAAGCCCTTTTGATTCCGCACATTTTGAGTGGTCACTTGGAAAAATCCGACCGTAAATAAATTTTTTATTCGGGAAAACGGGAAAAAGTTTTTCCCGGAAAAGCTCGTTTTTTTCGAATAACTTTTGAAGGACCGCACTGTTTCTCGAAATTGTCCCACCGACAGGTAGATCTCTCGATTCCTCGCAAAAGTACATGACTTTTTTAGAAAAATACAGGTAAGTTATTTTGTTATTAATTTTCGAATTTTCCGGAAGTGCGTCCTTCCGAAACATTTTTCTCGATAACTTTCGTTCTCGTGCACCTATCGACGAAACCTATAAAGAAAAAGAAAGATCTCCTCGTTCCGCACGCGACGAGTCGTGTTTTTCGAAAATCCGTCGGGCCCTTCTTTTTTTATTCGGGAAAAACCTAGTGTTTGGGCCCCCTCGGCCGCGGGGCCCCCCTCGATGAAGGGGACCCGAACGAATATATATTCTTGATCTTCTCGACGAGACCTTTCCGAATATGTGCTTTTCGTGAGGGTGGCCCCCGTAGCGAGTGAGTCGGGGGACCCCCAAAATCGGAGGAAAACGCTTCCGGGGGGCCTGGAGGGGCCCCCTTTGGGCCCAGAGCTTCGAAACTCCTACGGGTGTCTCCTCTCGACGGGACGTACCCCCGACATGAGTTTCGTGCGGAAACTCCCGTAAACACGGGGCCCCGTATAAAAGGGACCCCCCGGTCCACGGGGTCCCCCTTCGAGACAGGGGCCCGAACGAATACATTTTCGTGATCTACTCGACGAGACCTTTCCGAATCTGTAAAGTTTTGGAGTGTGGCCCCTTCCGTTCTTTAATTATGGACGATCCAAAATGCGTACGAAGGAGGCGAAATTTTGTCAAAGTCCCCACTTTTTAAACACTTTATTTGGAATAACTTCTGTGTTTATTAACTTATTTAGAAACTCTTTGAAGAAAATGAAAGCCCTTTCGATTCCGCACATTATGAGTGGTCATTTATAAAAATCCGACCGTAAATTATTTTTTTATTCTGGAAAACGGGAAAAAAATTTTCCCGGAAAAGCTCATTTTTCTCTAATAACTTTTGAAAGAACACACTGTTCCTCGAAAATGTCCCACCGAAAGGTAGATCTCTCGATTCCTCGCAAAAGTACATATAGTTTTTAGAAAAATACAGGTAATTTATTTTTTTATGAATTTTCGAACGTTCCGGAAGTGCGGCCTTCCGAAACACATGTTTTCTCGATAACTTTCGTTCCGGTGCACCGATTTTCGAAAACTCTAAAGAAAAAGAAAGATCTCGTCGTTCCGCACCCGAAGAGTCCTCTCTTTCGAAAATCCGTCGAGCCGTTCTTTTTTTATTCGGGAAAAACCTAGTGTTTGGGCCCCCCTCGGCCGCGGGGCCCCCCTACTGGGGGGGCCCCCGAACGAATATATATTCCGAAAGTACTGGACGAGACCTTTCCGAATATGTGCTTTGTGTGAGGGTGGCCCCCATAGAGAGTGAGTCGGAGGCCCCCCAAAATCGGAGGAAAACAGATTGGAAGGGCCCCAGCGGGGCCCCCTTTCGGGCCAGGGCTTCGAAACTCCTACGGGTGTCTCCACTCCACGGGACGTATCCGCGGTATCGTTTTGGTGCGGAAACTCCCGTAAACACGAGAGTTACTGTGGTGGGGTCTCCTGGACCGGGCGCGACCGTTCGTGTAACGAAACACTCTTTTCGGAATAACTTTCGTTCCCCTGCACCTATTTACAAAATCTTTTAAAAACCGGAAAGGTCTTCTTTTTCCGCACGTAACGAGTCATATTTCTTGAAAATCCGTCGAGCCGTTCTTTTTTTATTCGGGAAAAACCTAGTTTTTGGCCCCCCCCTTGTCCGCGGGCCCCCTGGAGGAGGGGCCCAAACGAATATATTTTCGTGATCTACTCGACGAGACCTTTCCGAATCTGTAAAGTTTTAGAGCGTGGCCCTTTCCGTTCTTTCATTATCGACGATCCAAAATGCGTACGAAGGAGGCGAAATTTTGTCAAAGTCCCCACTTTTTAAACACTTTATTTGGAATAACTTCTGTGTTTATTAACTTATTTAGAAACTCTTTGAAGAAAATGAAAGCCCTTTCGATTCCGCAGATTATGAGTGGTCGTTCGTAAAAATCCGACAGTAAATTATTTTTTTATTCGGGAAAACGCGATTTTTTTGTCCCCGGAAAAGCTCATTTTTCTCGAATAACTTTTGAAAGAACACACTGTTCCTCCAAAATGTCCCACCGAAAGGTAGATCTCTCGATTCCTCGCAAAAGTGCATGACTTTTTTAGAAAAATATAGGTAACTTATTTTTTTATGAATTTTCTAAATTTCGGCAAGTCCAAACTCTGGAAACACTTTATTTGGAATAACTTTTGTGTTTATTCACTTATTCGGAAAATCTTTGAAGAAAAAGAAAGCTCTATTAAATGCGCACGTTATGAGTCGTCACTTGTAAAAATCCGTCGACAATTTATTTTTTTTATAAAGGAAAAAGTTAAAACTCTTTTCCCGGAAAAGCTCCTTTTTCTCTCATAACTTTTGAAAGAACACGCCGTTCCTCGAAAATGTCCCGAATAAAGGTAGATCTCTCGATTCCTCGCAAAAGTACGTGACTTTTTTAGAAAAATATAGGTAACTTATTTTTTTACGAATTTTTGAAGGTTCCGGGAGTTTGACCTTGAGAATTCTTGTTTTTTGAATAACTTTCGTTCTAATGGACCGATCGACAAAAACTTTAAAGAAAAAGAAAGATCTCGTCGTTCCGCACCCGGAGAGTCCTACTTTTTGAAAATCCGTCGAGCCGTTCTTTTTTTATTCGGGAAAAACCTAGTTTTTGGCCCCCCCCCACGGGCCGCGGGCCCCCCTGGAGGAGGGGCCCAAACGAATATATTTTCGTGATCTACTCGACGAGACCTTTCAGAATCTGCAAAGGGTTCGAGTCTGGCCCTTTCCGTTCTTTAATTATAGACGATCCAAAATGCGTACGAAGGAGGCGAAATTTTGTCAAAGTCCCCACTTTGGAAACACTTTATTTGGAATAACTCCCTTTTATATTAAGTTATTTAGAAACTCTTTGAAGAAAATGAAAGCCCTTTTGATTGCGCACGTTATGAGTGGTCATTTATAAAAATCCGACCGTAAACTATTTTTTTATTCGGGAAAAGGGGAAAATTTTTTTCCCGGAAAAGCTCATTTTTCTCTAATAACTTTTGAAGGAACACACTGTTCCTCGAAAATGTCCCACCAAAAGGTAGATCTCTCGATTCCTCGCAAAAGTGCATGACTTTTTTAGAAAAATATAGGTAACTTATTTTTTTATGAATTTTCGAACGTTCCGGAAGTGCGGCCTTCGGAATTCGTTTTTTTCGAATAACTTTCGTTCCGGTGCACCGATTTACGAAAACTCTGAAGAAAAAGAAAGATCTCGTCGTTCCGCACGCGACGAGTTCTGTTTTTCGAAAATCCGTCGGGCCGTTTTTCTTTTATGAGGGAAAATCTTGTGTTTTACCACTTTTTTAGAGAGAACGAGCCTACCTCCCGAACAAAGCGCTTCTCGCGTTCCAAAATCGGGCTCCCGGTCCGTCGCGAGTCGCGGGACGCGAACACGGAGGCGGAAACGAAAAAACTTTTTTATTTTTTTTTTTACGAATTTTTTTTCGTTTCGGCGCTTTCGGGCCCCCCGGGCCCCCCGAGGTCGCCGTCGCTTCGAAACTCCGGGCCCGCGTTCCTCTCGCCGAGAGCTTTCCGAAAACGTAAACTTTTTCTCCGCCCTCCCCGCGGTTCGGGAGTTACGAGCGTTTGAAAAAACGTAAAAAAAACGAAACCCCCGATTTTCAGAGGGTCGCGGGGGGCCCCCCGTCGGGCGGAGGACTTCGAAATTTCAGAGTCGCGCTCTCCTCCACCCCGAGCACCCGCGGTAATTTTTTCGAGCCGAAATTCCCGGGGACTCCCGAGTTCCGGGACCCCCCTGTCGCTCCTCGGCCGATCGGGGACCCCCCTTCCGGGGGGCTCGCTCTGGGGACTGTCGTTCCCAAAGTCGCATTTTCTCGAAGGACTCGACGAGACCTTTCGGAATATGTAAAGATTTCGAGGATGGCCCCGTTCGTTCGTGAATTACGGGCCCCCCCAGTTTCCGTCTCGAGGAGTCGGAGCCGCCCCGTGTGAGATTTGGCCCCCGGTCCACGGGGTCCCCCTTCGAGACAGGGGCCCGAACGAATACATTTTCTTGATCTACTCGACGAGACCTTTCCGAATCTGCAAAGGGTTCGAGTCTGGCCCTTTCCGTTCTTTAACCCCTGCGGCACCCCTGCCGATCGTGTCTCGTTCCGGTGTACTTTCGTTCCGGTGTACTACGGTAGTCCACCGGAATCTCGTCCACTACAAAGATTTCGTCGACGGAGTGTCCCGCCGGCGCCGTGCCGTCCCGGTCGGAGGAGGAAGAGGTGCTCCTTTTTGTCTGGAAACCGTTTTGCCCTATATAGGGGAGACTCGTTTGGAGCGTTGCACTGCACTACATCGTAGGGAGTGCTTCGCTCGTTCAAGCGTTGTACTGGCGGCAGGGCCCTAACGTGGCCCCCTTCGGGACCCCGTCCCAGAATCGGGACTCGAAAAAAAGAGCACTCCGAGACCTACGCGGGGATATCCGTTTCGAGAAAATCGCTCGGTAAGTTGTCGAGGTGTGGTATTTTAAAGTTTCGTGCCGTAAGAACTCGCCACCGCTAGGTGTCAGGGTAGTCTTTCTCTTCTGGAACTTTATCCTACTATAACTTTTTCCCGACGGAGTTAAAAATACGATTTTTTTTTAAAAAGAAGGCCCATCTCGGGGCGCACATTTAGTATATTTTTATTTAATAATCCTCGAAGCGGTTCTTTTTTTATTAAGGAAGAGCTAATTTTCTAGTTTTCTTTGATTTTTTTTTTCCTCCCGAAAGACAGAATCGTGGAATCAGTATATTCTTAAGGGGTCTCAGGGGTGTTAATCTCGGATTTTTTCGAATTTTCGAAAAAAATATATGTTGTTCCTCATTTTCTTTTGAACATTTTGACACCAACCACGTGATAGTACTACAAAAACTTCGAGAGTTATTCAAAAAATTCCAAACAGCACTTTAATAACAGTATTTAAATGGACACATGTCACGCCCACTTATTCTTAATTTCCACATACGTTTCATTTTTCTGTTTTTAAAAAGCCTCATGAAATATTTTAAAACACTTGGGTGAATGAGAAGGAAGCTTGCAACTCAACACATTCTTTCTAATGTGTTTTCATTCTGTTTTGGTAATGCTAGCACGTTGTTTGAAATCGTTTTTCAAAATTTAAAGCATTATTTATCTCTAAATTTGAAATGGAAAATATACATCGCAGACCTTCAGGTAAACGTCCTAAGAAAAAAGATTTAGAGGGAACCAATTCATGAAGGTATGTCCTCATACACATGTTGCAGAAAGGGAGATACAAGTAAGTGTGCTTCCAGTAATAAAATCTCAGGAATTCAGACTTCATTAACGTCAAATCTTGTTAAGGTAAGTGAAAATTTCAAAGGATATCGTATTTTTGATTTTATTTCAACCTTTAGCTCTATTTTGTCAGTATCATGCTGTTTAAAATGTCATAAACAATTAACAATTAATGAAAAGTCCACTCGTGGTTTATGTTCGAAATTTGAAATACATTGTAAAAACTGTGGGAATATTTGTACTTTTTCAAGCTGTGAAAACACTGGGAATAAAAATAATGCTCCAGAAATTAACAGAAGATCTATTTTAGCAATGAGATGCATAGGCCAAGGCTTGGAGTCATTAAAAACTTTTGTGCTGTAATGAGTCTTCCTAATCCTGTTGAACAAAAATCATATGATGTTATTAATAATAAACTTTCACTTGTTATGAAGGAAGTCGCCGAAGAAAGCATGAAAAGGGCAGCTGTCGAAGAAAATTCTTCGTTATCTGATAACCTTTTAACGGTAAGCGGTGATGGGACCTGGAAAACGAGAGGACATTCATCGTTGATTGGAGTATGTACTGTAATAGGGGCCGAAACAGGTAAGGTTTTGGATAGGGAAGTGTTGTCCTCATTTTGCAAAGGATGTGACAGTTATAAAGGGGTAAAGTTTGGTATCAAGTACAATAAATGGCAAAGAGCGCATAAGATTTCATGTAGAAAAAATTATTCTGGCTCTGCGGGTAAAATGGAGGTTGACGGGATGTTGAGGATTTTTAATCGATCAGAAAAGCTTCACAACCTGAAATATTTGAACTACATAGGAGATGGCGACACAAAAACATTCAATGCCCTTTCTGAAAACAAGCCATATGGCGATGACCATCTTATTCAGAAAATAGAATGTGTAGGCCATGTGCAAAAGAGAATGGGTACAAGACTTAGGAAGCTTAAATTAGTATATGGTAAAAAGAAATTATCTGATGGTAAAACTATAGGCGGTAAAGGTAGGTTAACTGATAGTTTAATTGATAAGCTTGCGCACTACTATGGTAATGCTATTCGATGCAATTCTACTAGTGTAAAGGAAATGCGGAAAGCCATTTGGGCTGTTTGGGGTCATTCTTGCAGCACTGATGATGAACCGATGCACTGGTTTTGTCCTACAGATCCAAATACATGGTGTAAGTACAATGCTGCAATTAATGATAATTTAGAAAAGTATAAACACAAACCCTCAGTTGCTAAAGCTGTTCGAGATATAATTAAGCCTGTATTTGCAGACTTATCTCATCCGGCACTCCTGAAGAAATGTTTAGGAGGTAAGACACAGAATCCTAATGAAAGTTTAAATTCATTAATCTGGAAGTTTTGTCTTAAGACGATTGGTTCTAGTCTTCAGATTGCAGAGATTGCTGCAAATCTAGCAACCAGCATTTTTAATGATGGAAATCAAATACTTATTTCTATTTTAGAGAAATTTGACTTAAAAATTAACAAAAATGTTTGTGTGTCCCTGGCTGAACGTGACAATCGTCGAATCTTTACGTCAAGAAAGAGGAGCTTAGCATCATCTTTGAAGCTCGCAGAGCCAAAAAATTAAAAGACTAAAGAAATTGAGCTGTTTAAGCAACAGGAAAGCATATCTTATGATCCTGGAGCATTTTAGCATGTAAGTTTTAAAATTTATTTTCTTAAATTTAATTTAAAACTTTAAAGCCTTTTTTCTCAGTTTGTGTTTTTTTCACTTACGCGCATTGCGTTTCAAAAACTATCATACTTTGATGTATAAAACTTTACAGAATTATAAACTCTATCATAATCTTTAAATCCCAGCTATTTATAGTATTATAAATTTTTAATTTTTTGAACAATTTCAAAAAAATTGAATTTTTTTTAAAAAATTTAAAAAAATGTACTTTTTTATTTTTAAAAATTTAATTTTTTATTCTATTTATATAAAATAAGCCACAATGTAATAAAGATATATTTGACTTTATAAATCAACTTATTGCTAGTAATTAGAATAATTATTGCAGAAAATATCATGCGCGTCGTAAAACTTACAATTTGTTTCTTACAAAAATTTTCTTATTTTTATGTGCTTATTATTTTTAAAATTATGATTATATTTTAGACATTTTATACTTTTTTGAAACTTTATTCCTTTATAAAAAATGTGTAAGAGAATCAAATTATTTCATTTTAACCTCAAAGAATTATTTCTAGTCGAAAGTTGTTTATATTTTGTGCTCTCGAAACATTTTTAACTCCCCTGAGACCCCTTAAAAGGAAGAGAACTCCTATATATTCTCAAAGTACTCTCGAAGACCTTTCGAAGGAGGTATATTTTTGAATAGCAAAGCGTTTAAAAAATAAAGAGTGATTACGTAGAAGGGGCCCTAATATGGCCCCCTTTTTCACAATGTCCAAGAATTAGGACTTAAAAAAAAAGAGCACGCCGAGACCTAGTAGGAGATATCCGTTTCGAGAAAATCGCTCTGTAAGTTGGCGCGGTGTGGAATTTTAAAGTTTTGTGCCGTAAGAACTCGCCACCGCTAGGTGTCGGGGTAGTCTTTTTTTTACAGAACTTAATCACACTATAACTTTTACTCCGCGGACTTAAAAATACAATTTTTTAAAAAGCCCATCTCGGGCGCACGTTTAGTATATTTGTTTTAATAATCCTCAAAGCGGTTCTTTTTATGAATAGAATTGTTGTTTTCGAGTTTTCTTTCTTGCGTTTCTCCTGGAAAACACAGTATCGCGAACGGGGACTCGGAAGAAAGAGCACGCCGAGACCTACGCGGGGATATCTACTTCGAGAGAATCGGTCGGTAAGTTGGGGCGCTGTGGAGTTTCGAAGTCGGACACATCTCACTCGTAGCTTTCCTCCGCCAGGTGTCAGGTGTGTATCTTTTTTACGGAACTTTATCCTACCGTAACTTTTTTGTAAATCGACTTAAAAATACAATTTTTTTTTTAAAAGAAGGCCCATCATAGGGTGCACATTTAGTGTATTTTTATTAATATTCGGTCGAGCGGTTCTTTTTATTAATAAAATTGTTGGTTTGCGAGTTTTCTTTGATTTGTTTTCCTCCCGAAAGACAAAATCGTGGAATGAATATATTCTTAAAGTACTAAGAAAGACCTTTCGAATGAGGTATTTCATTCGATTCCATCTATAAAATAAATGGGAATAATGAATTTCTTATAGAAAACGAGAAAGAAAAATTATTCGAACTCTTGTGACGTCTCTCGCGTCTTTCTGATTAACATAACTCCTATGTTCTTTGACGGCCACGATTAATGGCAAAACCTTTCCAACCCAATACCAAGAAGAGAAACGGATCGAATATGTAAATGAGATATACTATAAAAGGATATAGTGGTAAACATAGCATAGCATAGCGTAGCAGGCTCAGAGGTTGTAGTGTGGAATCATTCTGATCAATAGCGTGATAAAGCTTAGTGTGAAATCTTGCTCATCAAGAATTAACAGTCCGATAGTTTTGGAAAGAATAGAAGCCTAGGATAAAGAAGTTGGAACCTTCGTTAATAAAGTTTATAGATACCATTATCTAGGTAAAGGAACCAGGACTGAGAAAGGTAATATTAGATATAAGTAATTAGATGCATAGGATTATTAACTATAATTGAGATAAAGGATTCAGTTGCGTGATCTGACTTAAATACGTGATTTAAATTAATAATAATCAAATTAATTAATAATTGTCAAAATTAGAATTTAAGTATTATAAGTTACTCTTAATAAAAGTTGTATTAAGAATTATGTCTCATCATTTTGATAATCCCACACCTCTAGCTTACGCGGAACCGGTAAGACATGGTCATCACAGGATGGCTATGTCTCAATGGCGCCCGAACGTATTTAATTCTGGGTTAGGTAATGTAGGTGGAAATACAATTCTACCTGAAATGTACTTTTCAGGGTCGGAGAATGTTGGAGAGTTTATCGAGTGCATCGATAACAATATTCAGTTACTTGAAATCCCAAGTAATCTGTCATGTGCTTACTTAAAAAGTCATCTCAGGGGAAGGGCTCAAGATTGGTATTCGATATTTGGTTCGTTGTTGGTGCAAAATACAGCCACGGATTTTGCGCAGCTCAAAGCTGAATTAGCGAAGGCTTTTCCCGCGATCAAAAATAAAAAAGAACTACAGTCGGAGTTTTATGCATCACAACAGGGAAGAAATCAGGACGCGACTGATTTTGTATATAGATTACTAAAAATAGAGAGAAGTTTAGAATTAGGAATGTCCCAATCAGACTTAGTGGATCATATTTTAGTTCGACTCGAACCACAGGTACAGGACTACGTGGAAGTCCGAAATCCACAAAATACGATACAACTTTTAGAAGTCCTGGCTAAATTCGAAGAGAGATATTCTTGCAAATTACAAAGGGGTTATCAGAACCATAATGTAGAAAGACGAGGTCAAAATACGCATAGGATGCCTAATTTTGAAGCTAATGGTAGAAACTGGAGGAATTCGGAAATAAGGAGTAGACCAAATAACAGAAATGAGTTTGACGAGAATAGACGTCAAAATAATAGAGGGTTCGAGAGGAATAGATTTAATAATAATGATCAAAGATTCAGCAACAGGGGTTACTCATTTCGAAATGAGCGAAATGATAATTTTAATAGAGGGGACCGTAGAAATAAGGGTTCGAGTGATAATTTCAATCGAGGCGATAGGACGCAAAGGGGACGATTAAATATTGTAAAGGTTAATGATCAACCTCAAGAGGTGTCGACAAGAGATGTATAGCACCCGTAGAACTTCCCCACGTACCTATATTATTAAATAACACATTTTTGAAAGCGCTATGGGACACCGGAGCAGATAAATCTTTTATATCGGAAGATAAATCTTTTATATTTTTTATATTTTTTCTATAAACAAATAAAAAAATCGCGAGCCCAGGTAATAACAGCACAGGGTGCGAAATGCCAAAACAGGGGGATTGTAGAATTGAAAATTAAGATCAGACAATTCGAAAGAAATTGGTCATTTCATGTGTTGAAAGATTTAGGTATAGATTTCATAAGTGCGTCAAGAATAGTATTAGATTTTAATCAAAAATCGTTGAAAATTCCAGATTCTCAAATAAATAAGGTGGTTGAAACAATTAAAGAGGAAAAAGTTGAGATAGATTTATCTAAAACAAAAACTACAAAAATTGTTTAGTAGTTTTAAAGGGTTATTTTCAGACAAACCAGGTCTTACTCATGTCTTATACCATGAAATTGACACGGGAGATAACCCACCAGTAGCTTCAAGGCCTTATAAGTATGATCGCACTAAGCAAGCAATAATAGATTTTCACATACAAAAAATGTTACAAGAGGAAACGATTAAACGAGGAAACATACGCGTCACCTGTTGTATTATGCAAGAAAAATAATGGGTTACCACCGGATAATCCGGAAGCATATAGATTTGCAGTAGACTATAGAAAATTAAATTCGATCACAAAAAAATTAAATTCGATCAATTCGATCACCATACACAACAATAATGTCATCTCTTGATCTAAGAAGTGGGTATTTTCAAATGGCAGTAAACCCCAGCGATATAGTTAAGACCGCATTTGTAGTAAAAAAAAAGCAATTGACATAATCCTAAAACCGGTGATAGGGAAATTTGTGAGTGTTTACATGGATGACGTTATTATCGCGTCTCCATCATTCACTCACCATGTTGAACATTTAAGGGAAGTTTTTTCGTTGTTAAAGGATGCAGGATTAACATTAAATAAGGAAAAATGTAAATTCGGGTGCGATGAATTGAAATATTTAGGATTAATTATTAGTAAAATTAGTAATTATTATTAGGATGAGACAAAGGTTAGAGCTATACAAGAGATGAAACCACCCCGTAACTCAAAGGTTTTAGGTAACTCAAAGGTTTTTAGGTATGTCCCAGTGGTACGCGAAATTTATTAAAAATTATGCGGATATTTGTGAGCCACTTTATAATCTTAAACGAAAATTTAAAAAATTTGTCTGGTCCAATGAAGCACAAAAGGCATTCGAAGAGGTCAAGGAGGCGGTAACAAAAGCGCCAGTTTTAAAATTACCAAACTTTCAGGAACCATTCGAGTTATTTACAGATGCCAGTTCGATTGGTTTAGGAGCAGTACTAAACCAACAAAACAGACCAGTCTGAACAACGCAGAGAGGAATTACACAGTAACCGAAAGAGAATGTCTAGCAGTAGTATGGATTTAACATATATTATTAACATATTTAGGAGTATTACCAATTAAGGTAATAACAGATCACGCCGCATTAACACGCCTAACACATGGCAAAAATTTATCGAGTAGGATGATTAGATGGGCACTAAAGTTAGCAGAATTCAATATAGAATGGGAACATAGAAATCTTTAAGGAATGAAATAATGAGAGAATTTCATGATAAGCCAATAAGTTGAAAAGGTCGGCAGATTTAAAACGTATCATAAAATTCGGGACGTTTGTTATTTCCCGTACATGAGAAAATTTATTGATCAATATGTCTCTACATGCCATATGTGCCAAGTTAATAACTATAAAAACGCGTTACCAGCTGGTCGGTTAAATCCAATTATATCGAATTATCCGAATGAGATAGTGACGTTAGATTTATTAGGCCCGTATCCTATATCGAGAATAAGACGTAACCGCTATATTTTAGTAATAACCGATCATTTCAGCAAATGGGCTGAAATTATACCTCTTAAAAAGGCCTCATCTCGTATAATAGCGGATATTTTTTTTTTGATAACTTTATATCGCGTTATGGAGCTCCAATAAAATTAATAAGTGATAATGGTCCCCAATTTATATCCGAGATTTTTGAGCACTTGAGTGAAAGATTAGGCATAAGGCATGTGAAGACTGTTGCATATCGACCACAAGCAAATCGGACTGAAAGAGTTAATCGAGATATAGTGCAAATGATTGCAAATTACGTTAATGATCAACATGATACTTGGGATCAATTCTTACGTGAGTTTGCTTACGCTATTCGTACGGCGGTGAATGAAACAACGGGAAAAACACCGGCTGAGTTATTTTTAGGTCGAAAATTGATTACACCATTTCAAAAACTAGTTATGATAGCGGAAAGCTCTAAATTCAAAATCCAAAATATAGAGAAGTTATTCAGGGAAGCTAGACTAAGTACGAAAATTAAACAGGAAAGGTGGGAAAAATATTATAATAGACGTAGAAAGGTCATAAAAATAAAGGTAAATGATTGGGTTTTATTAGAAACACACCCTGTAAGTTCAGCTGCTAACAAAGTATGTGCTAAATTTAAACAAAAATTTGAGGGACCGTATAGAGTCCTAGAAGTTAGGAACCTTAATAATATTGTAATATGGAAATCGGGAAAAAGATTAACAGTTAACGTAGATCAAATAAGAATATATCGTCATAGGAAATGTGACGAGGTCGAAGTAGGAACAGGTATCCCAAATAGTATAAGATCAAGTCAGGAAACTCGTACTTCGGAAAAAGTACACCAAGGATTAAATGAGTCACAATATGGGAAAGAAAAATCTGCGGTGAAACGTAGGTTAGAGGCAATACAAAAATACAGAGAGGACCCATAAAAACAAATCACTGGTCAGATCACTACCTAGTTCAGTAGGGAATGAAAATAAAAATAAAAGGTTTAAATATAACCAAGGAATCAAAAGATCAGGTATATCGGGGACAAGTGGACCACAAAGAAAGTGGCAAAGAAAGGGGAATAATAATTATAATAATAAGATAGAAAAAAGAGCAGGAGAGAATCAACTGAAGTTCCATTTGAAAAGACTTATAATCTAAGGCCACGACGGAGAACAGAAGAACCACGACCAGCCAAGAACAAAATGGGGAAGGCAAGGAAAGGACGACAAGGAGAGTACAAGCCTTACAACAAGAAATTCCAGTACAAACAAGGAATGAAGAGTGAGGACACCTCATCGTTGGACGTTATGGTTGGAGAAAACATAAAAAAATCAGGTTGTATTGTTTCATTTTTTTATGATCTTCCAACAAGTGGTCGGAAGAATTATTGCAAAGAAGGAAGTCTCGGGCGGTGCTTAAAAGTTATAAGCCAAGTCAAACACTACAATGAGTGTTCATTTAATATTGGAACTTTTTGACTTGTTAAAAATTTTTTTTTCTGAAGAAAAACATTTTTTTTTAAAAAATTGGTTAACTTCGATGTATGACTTCGTGAGATGCGAAAATTCCTTTGGTTATTTGTGTTGGACTTTGTTCCTTTCGTCATGCAGATTTATCTGTGTTAACTGCTAACCGTATCTGACGTCATTGCATATCGTGTTTGTTTTTCATTGGTCATGACGTCAGAGGCGGTTTAGTATATGTATGTATTTTTCTTTATGGAATCGTGTGATTCCTGTGATGCTGAAATATTCTTAATAAACTTTAAAGTACAACTACTGTGTGCTTCCTTCAGAGTCAAACCACACGTTACCTGCAAATTCCAGGTAACAGAAAAGGTTATGGGCCCAGATCTTGACCCATTTAACGATCAACACAGAAGTAACCTGTATTGATTGCATCTGCATCTGAATTCTTTGAATGCTAACTTCTCTAAGGTTTTTGTGACGGGGGCCGGCTGTCATCAATTTCCACTTTAAAATTTTGAATATGGAGGCTGCTGGTGTAGAGCGTATTGAACTACTTAACAAGTCGAACTGGAACTCATGGAAAGAGAATATGAAATTTCTTCTAATGGAACGAGGCTGTTGGTCATTTATAGAAGGAACGGAACCACCCTTGGATGAGACTACTGCAACAAGACGTGACAAGTCCGAGTATAAACAGCGACAGGATAGAGCTCTAGCAACAATATACTACGGTATTGACGAGCAATAAGGAAGGAACTATTTGAGGAACTAATTAAGGAACTATTTGAACCCGTTTCCAGAGCAACTGTTATACGACTATTGGATGAGTTTTTCTCTATCAAGTTCAATCCAGACACTGAAAGTATTTATAGCCAGAATTCGGAAGATGGTTGAAAGATTAAAAAATGTCGGACATCCATTGAATGATATGTACTGTGCTTTCCAAGCAATCTTTCTCCGGAATTTCAGGGTATAGTGCAAATTTTGTATCGTTGGCCTGATGAGGATTTTAAACTTGATAAAATTGAGATTGAATTAATTGCCGAAGAAAATCGGTTAAAACAATTAAAAAATGATTTAAGTAAGTTAGAATTTACTGATAATTCTATTAGTGCTTATTCTGTTTAAATTTATTAGTAGCATGTTTCTGAAAATTTTAAACTAAAACCGGATGGAAATAAGGTTAAATTTAAGAAATCTAAAATTATTATGTTAATTCTAAAATTGTTATTTATGTAAACAAGAAGGGCACTTAAAGAGAGATTGTAAATATTTAAATTCTAATTTAAATGGTTGTTTTGAAGAAAAAGGTAAAAACGAAATTTTTGTTACGGAGACTTATGTAAATGATAAATTCAGTTGGATTATTGATACTGCTGCTACACGACATTTCTGCAATAATATAAATTTGTTTAGTGATTTAAAGAATATAGAGGGTAAAACTATGTCGTTAGCCGTAGGTACTGTTAAATTTTATATAAAGTTAAATGGAAGGGAGCATTCTATTATTTTAAAAAACGTTATGTTTTCACCTAAATTGAGACGAAATCTGTTATCAGCACCTTTATTGGAGAAAGCAAATTGTACCTTTCAATGTGAAAATGGTATATTATGGTTTTTTGCACCCAAAGGCGAGACTTTGCCAAAAGATTCAATGACTTGTATTTCTTAAAACCCAGATATATGAATATTGACTATTTAGTCCAAACTAGTAAAGTTTTGGCAGTAAATGGTTTACCTAAATTTAAAAATGTGAAATTAGACTGTGAAAGTTGTAAATTAGCTAAAACGAAACGTGTCTCTTTTAAACCTATTGGTAGAATAAGACCTTTACAGTTGGTACACATGGACGTATGTGGTCCTTTACCTGTTGTATCATGTGGTGGAGCTAAATATTTTCTGTCCATCACTGACGATTTTTCCAGAATTAAAAAGAAAAATCTCAAGTTTTTGAATACTTTAAATCTTTTCAAGCTAATGCTGAAAGAGTTTTGAATCGTAAAATATTGAGTGTACGATGTGACAATGGTATGGAATTTTGTCATTCAAAAATTTTCCAAATATTTAAATGAACTAGGTATTAGATGTGAAAGGGCACCGACATTCCCGGTCGTGTTTACGTATTTATTTTGGCCGTAAGCCAACTGTATCAAATCTTAAGGTATTTGGATGCCATGTTTATGTGGGAACTCCCAAGCAGCTCAGGAATAAATTAGATTTACGTGCAAAACACGGAATAATGCTTGGCTATGCTTGTTCAACTAGAGGATACCGTATTTGGTTACTGGATGAGCAGAAGTTAATTGAAACTTGCAACGTACTTTTTGATGAATCTAAAAGAATTTCAAACGGCATTTTAAACTTCCCTAGCCCTAATAGTAGAAAAATATTGTAAAGATAATGATATACTATATGATAAAAGTTTATTTGACTTCAATTCAACTGTGGATCATAACGCTAATCGTCCTGAAACTTCGAATATTGAAATTTTGATCCCTAGACATTTTAAAGATGCTAAAAACTCTCCCCAGTCTGATAAATGGCAAGATGCAATGAAAGAGGAAATTAAAGTAATGAAAGAAAGATTCTAAAGTTATAGGATGTAGATGGGTTTATACGCTTAAAACTGATAGTAAAGGCAAAATTTGTAAAGGGTATAACCAACAAAAGGGAGAATCTTATGATGAAACGTTTAGTCCCGTAGTAAATTTTTCTCTTGTTAGATTGTTTTTTGTCTTATTTGTATGCCTATTAAAATGGACTCATTGTCAGTTGGATATAAAATGTGCTTATTTATATGCTAATCTGAATGAACGCGTATATATGAAACAACCTCAAGGTTTTGAAAGCTTGAATAAAATTAATCATGTTTGTCTCTTAAAAAAGGCAATATACGGATTGCATCAAAGTGGAAGAAGTCTTTTGATAGTATATATTGATGACATTGTAGTGTTTGGTAAATCACAAGATGATATTGATAATGTTGTATCTTTGTTACAAAGTATATATGATTTAAAAGTGTTGGGAAAAATTAAGAAATTACTTGGTATTGAATTTTCTGATATAAATGGACAGTACCCCATGCTTCACTTCCTATTGCAAAAGGAGCAGTTCTATCTAAATTAGACTGTCCATCAAATGCTATAGAAGTAGAAGAGATGTCTAAATTTCCTTATAGAAATCTTTTAGGTTGCTTGTCATTTATTGCAAATCGAACCAGGCCTGATATCAGCTATGCTGTTAACATCCTTTCCCAATTTCAAGAATCTCCCGGAATAAAGCATTGGAATATTTTACTGAAATTATTAGGATATTTAATAATTTCAGTAAAATATTTAAAGTTAAATTGTTTTTCTGATTCAGATTTTGCAGCAAATAGGGATGATCGTGTTTCTATAATAATGTCCTAATAATCCCTATTTCCTGGCGTACATTTAAACATAAATGTGTTAGTCTTTCCACTATGGAAGCTGCAAAAGAAATTATTTGGATTCAAAATGTAATTAATGAATGTAATTTGATGCTAAAATTAAGAGAGCCTAAGAGGCTAATTACCTAAAGAGGCTATAGGGACATTTTGTGACGAAATTTTTGGTATTGTGTAATTTTTGTTCTTCTGAAGTATGAATGTGGAATCTGCATGAGGGGGCCGCTTGTTGGACTTTGTTCCTTTCGTCATGCAGATTTATCTGTGTTAACTGCTAACCGTATCTGACGTCATTGCATATCGTGTTTGTTTTTCATTGGTCATGACGTCAGAGGCGGTTTAGTATATGTATGTATTTTTCTTTATGGAATCGTGTGATTCCTGTGATGCTGAAATATTCTTAATAAACTTTAAAGTACAACTACTGTGTGCTTCCTTCAGAGTCAAACCACACGTTACCTGCAAATTCCAGGTAACAATTTGTTATAATGGTTTATTGAAAAATGTTTGTAATTGTATAATATGTGTATATATATATGTTGTTGTATTGTTACGTATTATGAGGCATCTGGTTCAGGGAAACGCGGCGTAGTCAAGGCACTAACAATAATAAATAATAAATGTAAAATTGATTAATATTATGGAAACAGAGACTCAAATAATTTCATTTCAGGGAGACTGACCCTGAAATAAATAAATAAATATTTTATAGTGTATATAATATATATAGTGTATAAATATTTTAAGTAACGAATTGTAAAAGTGAGAGTAGGCACAAATTAAACAGTAATTATTAATGTTATTGGAGTAAAATTTATTGTCACGAGTTTAAAATTAAATTGAATATTAAAATTCTAAGATGAGTAATGAAAATTAAAGTCAAGATAAATTTTGGAAATTATAAAAGTTAAAATGAAGATTTAAGATTAAAATTTAAAAACTCAGAAAGCGAAGAAATTTAGAAATAGAGATTTAGACACGTAATTTATTAAGGGTTCTCAATGCCCTTAATAAATTAAGTAAATCACGTTTTTCTTCTTGGAGGGGGTTGTGACGTCTCTCGCGTCTTTCTGATTAACATAACTCCTATGTTCTTTGACGGCCACGATTAATGGCAAAACCTTTCCAACCCAATACCAAGAAGAGAAACGGATCGAATATGTAAATGAGATATACTATAAAAGGATATAGTGGTAAACATAGCATAGTGATAGCATAATATAGCGTAGCAGGCTCAGAGGTTGTAGTGTGGATAAAGCTTAGTGTGAAATCTTGCTCATCAAGAATTAACAGTCCGATAGTTTTGGAAAGAATAGAAGCCTAGGATAAAGAAGTTGGAACCTTCGTTAATAAAGTTTATAGATACCATTATCTAGGTAAAGGAACCAGGACTGAGAAAGGTAATATTAGATATAAGTAATTAGATGCATAGGATTATTAACTATAATTGAGATAAAGGATTCAGTTGCGTGATCTGACTTAAATACGTGATTTAAATTAATAATAATCAAATTAATTAATAATTGTCAAAATTAGAATTTAAGTATTATAAGTTACTCTTAATAAAAGTTGTATTAAGAATTATGTCTCATCATTTTGATAATCCCACACCTCTAGCTTACGCGGAACCGGTAAGACATGGTCATCACAGGATGGCTATGTCTCACTCTTCTGTTTCTTAAAATGAAGAGGACTCCTCGAAGACCTTTCGAACGAGGTATATTTTTAAATTTTATCTATAACATTTACTTATTTATAATATAAAGAAAGAATTCTTAAAAAGGGCCCTAATGTGGCCCCCTTTTTCACAATGTCCAAGAATTAGGACTTAAAAAAAAAGAGCACGCCGAGACCTAATCGGGGATATCCGTTTCGAGAAAATCGCTCGGTAAGTTGGCGCGGTGTGGTATTTTAAAGTTTCGTGCCGTAAGAACTCGCCACCGCTAGGTGTCGGGGTACTCTTTCTCTCGTGGAACTTTATCTTACTATAACTTTTGTCCCAATGGAGTTAAATATACAATTTTTTTTTTAAAAAAAAGCTCATCTCGGGGCGCACATTTAATATATTTTTTATTAATATTCGGTCGAGCGGTTCTTTTTTTATTAATAAAAATGTTGTTTTCTAGTTTTCTCTACCTTGCGTTTCTCCTGGAAAACACAGTATCGCGAATGGGGACTCGAAAGAAATAGCACACCGAGATCTACGCGGGGATATCGACTTCGAGAGAATCGGTCGGTAAGTTGGGGCGCTGTGGAGTTTCGAAGTCGGACACATCTCACTCGTAGCTTTCCTCCGCCAGGTGTCAGGTGTGTATCTTTTTTACGGAACTTTATCCTACCGTAACTTTTTTGTAAATCGACTTAAAAATACAATTTTTTTTTTAAAAGAAGGCCCATCATAGGGTGCACATTTAGTGTATTTTTTATTAATATTCGGTCGAGCGGTTCTTTTTTTATTAATAAAATTGTTGGTTTGCGAGTTTTCTTTGATTTTTTTTCCCTCCCGAAAGACAAAATCGTGGAATGAATATATTCTTAAAGTACTAAGAAAGACCTTTCGAATGAGGTATTTCATTCGATTCTATCTATGAGATAAATGGGAAAGATGAATTTCTTATAGAAAACGAGAAAAAAAAATTATTCGAACTCTGCTTTTTCTTAAAACGAAGGGGACTCCTACCTATTCCGAAAGTACTCTCGGAGACCTTTCGAACGAGGTATATTTTTGAATTTTATCCATAAAAGCAAAGCGTTTAAAAAATAAAGAGTTATTTCCTAGAAAGGGCCCTAACGTGGCCCCCTTTTTCACAATGTCCAACAATGAGGACTGAAAAAAAAGAGCACGCCGAGACCTATCAGGGGATACCCGTTTCGAGAGAATCGCTCCGTAAGTTGGCGCGGTGTGGAATTTTAAAGTTTTGTGCCGTAAGAACTCGCCACCGCTAGGTGTCAGGGTAGTCTTTTTTTTACAGAACTTTATCGTGCTATAACTTTTTTCTCCGCGGACTTAAAAATACAATTTTTTTTTTAAAAAAAAGCCCATCTCGGGGCGCACGTTTTGTATATTTTTATTTAATAATCCTCCAAGCGGTTCTTTTTTTATTAATAAAATTGTTGGTTTGCGAGTTTTCTCTGATTTTTTTTTTCCTCCCGAAAGACAAAATCGTGGAATGAATATATTCTTAAAGTACTAAGAAAGACCTTTCGAATGAGGTATTTCATTCGATTCTATCTATAAAATAAATGGGAATAATGAATTTCTTATAGAAAACGAGAAAAAAAAATTATTCGAACTCTTCTGTTTCTTAAAATGAAGAGGACTCCTCGAAGACCTTTCGAACGAGGTATATTTTTAAATTTTATCTATAACATTTACTTATTTATAATATAAAGAAAGAATTCTTAAAAAAAGCCCTAATGTGGCCCCCTTTGTCACAATGTCCAAGAATTAGGACTTAAAAAAAAGAACACGCCGAGACCTATTCGGGGATATGCGTTTTGAGAAAATCGCTCGGTAAGTTAGCGCGGTGTGGTATTTTAAAGTTTCGTGCCGTAAGAACTCGCCACCGCTAGGTGTCGGGGTACTCTTTCTCTCGTGGAACTTTATCTTACTGTAACTTTTTCTCCATGGACTTAAAAATACAATTTTTTTTTTAAAAAAAAGCCCATCTCGGGGCGCACATTTAATATATTTTTTATTAATATTCGGTCGAGCGGTTTTTTTATTAATAAAATTGTTGTTTTCTAGTTTTCTCTTCCTTGCGTTTCTCCTGGAAAACACAGTATCGCGAATGGGGACTCAAAAGAAAGAGCACACCGAGACCTACGCGGGGATATCGACTACAAGAGAATCGTTTGGTAAGTTGGGGCGCTGTGGAGTTTTGAAGTCGGACACGACTGACTCCTAGCTTTCCTCCGCCAGGTGTCAGGTGTGTATCTTTTTTATAGAACTTTATCGTACTATAACTTTTGTCCCGACGGAGTTAAAAATACATTTTTTTTTTAAAAAAGCGCCCCCTAGGGTGCACATTTAGTATATTTTTATTTAATAATTCTCGAAGCGGTTCTTTTTTTATGGACAGAATTGATGTTTTCGCGTTCTCTTTGATTTTTTTTTTCCTCCCGAAAGACAAAATCGTGGAATTAGTATATTCTCAAAGTACTCGGAAAGACCTTTCCGATGAGGTATTTCATTCGATTCTATCTATGAGATAAATGGGAATAATGAATTTCTTAAAGAAAACGAGAAAAAAAATTATTCGAACTCTGCTTTTTCTTAAAATGAAGAGGACTCCTATATATTCTCAAAGTACTCTCGAAGACCTTTCGAACGAGGTATATTTTTGAATTTTATCTATAAAAGCAAAGCGTTTAAAAAATAAAGAGTGATTACGTAGAAAGGGCCCTAATGTGGCCCCCTTTTTCACAATGTCCAAGAATTAGCACTTAAAAAAAAGAGCACGCCGAGGCCTAGTAGGTGATATCCGTTTCGAGAAAATCGCTCGGTAAGTTGGCGCGGTGTGGAATTTTAAAGTCTTTTGACGTAAGAACTCGCCACCGCTAGGTGTCGGGTTAGTCTTTTTTTTTACAGAACTTTATCATACTATAACTTTTTTCTCCATGGACTTAAAAATACAATTTTTTTTTTAAAAGAAGGCCCATCATAGGGTGCACATTTAGTGTATTTTTTATTAATATTCAGTCGAGCGGTTCTTTTTTTATTAATAAAATTGTTGGTTTGCGAGTTTTCATTGATTTGTTTTTTCCTCCCGAAAGACAAAATCGTGGAATGAATATATTCTTAAAGTACTAAGAAAGACCTTTCGAATGAGGTATTTCATTCGATTCTATCTATGAGATAAATGGGAAAGATGAATTTCTTATAGAAAACGAGAAAAAAAAATTATTCGAACTCTGCTTTTTCTTAAAACGAAGGGGACTCCTACCTATTCCGAAAGTACTCTCGGAGACCTTTCGAACGAGGTGTAGTATTGAATTTTATCTATAAAAGCAAAGCGTTTAAAAAATAAAGAGTGATCGCGTAGAAGGGGCCCTCACGTGGCCCCCTTTTTCACAATGTCCAAGAATTCGGACTCGAAAAAAAGAGCACGCCGAGACCTATCAGGGGATACACGTTTCGAGAAAATCGCTCGGTAAGTTGGCGCGGTGTGGAATTTTAAAGTCTTTTGACGTAAGAACTCGCCACCGCTAGGTGTCAGGGTAGTCTTTTTTTTACAGAACTTTATCGTGCTATAACTTTTTTCTCCGCGGACTTAAAAATACAATTTTTTTTTTAAAAAAAAGCCCATCTCGGGGCGCACCTTTAGTATATTTTTATTTAATGATCCTCAGAGCGGTTCTTTTTTTATTAGTAAATATGTTGTTTTAGAGTTTTCTCTTCCTCGCGTTTCTCCCGGAAAACACAGTATCGCGAACGGGGACTCGGAAGAAAGAGCACGCCGAGACCTACGCGGGGATATCGACTTCGAGAGAATCGGTCGGTAAGTTGGGGCGCTGTGGAGTTTCCAAGTCGGACACATCTCACTCGTAGCTCTCCTCCGCCAGGTGTCAGGTGTGTATCTTTTTTATAGAATTTTTATCCACTGTAACTTTTTGTAAATTGACTTAAAAATACAATTTTTTAAAACGAAGCCCATCTCGGGGCACATTTAATATATTTTTATTAATATTCCTACGAGCGGTTCTTTTTATTAACGAAAATCTTAATTTTAGGTTTTCTCGATTTCTCTCGTCCTGTTCGACACAGTCGTTAAAAATATATATATTCTTAAAGTACTCGAAGAGACCTTTCTTAATATATAACTTATTTAAGGATAGCTCTCTCCGTTAAAGAGTTATGGGACGAAGAAGGAATCCGTAGGAAGGGCGCTGCTGTTGCCCCCTTTCGATATTTTTTAGATATCCAAACCGCAGGAAGGCGGAAGGATCGCACGGGCTCGACCCGGCGACGCATCCTTCAAGTGTCTGCCTTATCAACTGTCGACGGTAGGTGATGCGCCTACCGTGGTCGCCACGGGTGACGGGGAATCAGGGTTCGATTCCGGAGAGGGAGCCTGAGAAACGGCTACCACATCTAAGGAAGGCAGCAGGCACGCAAATTACCCAATCCCGGCTCGGGGAGGTAGTGACGAAAAATAACGACGCTGGACTCTACGAGACCCAGTCGTCGGAATGAGTACGCTCTAAACCCTCTAACGAGGACCTACTGGAGGGCAAGACTAATGCCAGCCGCTGCGGTAATTTTAGCTCCAGTGGCGTATACTAAAATTGTTGCAGTTAAAAAGCTCGTAGTTGGATGTCTGCTCTGGACGTAGGGGGCCGCTCGCGCGGTCCGCCATGCGCACCCGGCATTCTGCTCGCCACTCGGGGGTCGGTTTTCACCGGTCGGCCCTCGGTGGTCGGCGGTTATCGCTTTGCAAAAATTAGAGTGCTTCAAGCGGGCTCACCCAGGCTCGAATAGTAATGCACGGTACGATGGAACATGACTTCGGATCTAGGTCCTCGGGGACAGACGGAGACCGAGGTGATGATTAATAGGAGCAGACGGGGGCATTCGTATTCCGACGCTAGAGGTGAAATTCTTGGACCGTCGGAAGACGACCCACTGCGAAAGCATTTGCCAAGAATGTTTCCCTTAACCAAGAACGAAAGTCAGAGGCTCAAAGAAGATTAGATACCTTTGTAGTTCTGACCCTAAACGATGCCAGCCAGCGATCCGGCTGCGTACGGTTGTGACGCGCCGGGCAGCTCGTCCGGGAAACCTGAGTTCAGGCTCCGGGGGAAGTATGGTTGCAAAGCTGAAACTTAAAGGAATTGACGGAGGGGCACTACCAGGAGTGGAGCCTACGGCTTAATTCGACTCAACACGGGAAAACTCACCCGGCCCGGACGTTTTAGTACGAATTACAAATTGATAGCTCTTTAGGGAATATGTGGATGGTGGTGCATGGCCGCAGTTGGTTCGTGGGGTGACCTGTCTGGTTGATTCCGATAAACGAACGAGATTCCCGTTGGCTAAATACGACTCTCCCCCGTTCGATGGGGGTTGCAAGTCTTCTTAGAAGGACCGGCGGCTTCGAAGCCGTACGAGAGAG